>JAPZDX010000015.1:4800545-4812493 GCA_029783625.1 Naso annulatus | reverse complement strand
GCTTTCGACACATGTGCGACGCATTTATATAAATCAGCGGTTCTTATCACCGGTTGTTCAACTGATTTATAGCTGACGCAGTCTGCTATGCAGTTTGTTGTAAACCAAGAAACCATGATATTGTAGAGTTACACTGACCATAGAAAGTTTTTAGCTGTGACCAGCAGCTCTATAGGTCGCTCCATCGTTTGTTTTGTTGGTCCACAAAAATTCCCCACTCTTTGGCGGCCACGGTCTTCCCCCTATGAGTGTGTGTGTGTGTGTGTGTGAATGTGTGTTTGTGTTCTTGCCAATTCGCAAAAAGGGGGGCGTGGCAGTGGGAGTGGTCTTTAACAAAAAGGTGCAAAACCTCTAATCTGATTCATGTAACATGGCCAAACTTTGAAGAAAAACACACACTTTCATTGGCCTCACTGGCGTGCCCCGCCCCATCACTTTAGCCCCGCCCGCTTCCATGCTCATCAACCATTTGTCGTAGTCTGTAGACTCTTGTGGGAGGCATCGTTACAGACCGTAATTTTTATGTCTTCACTGTCTTTCTTTCCAATTCACAGTAAAGGATTTAACTTTCAAACAAGTACACAGTATTTGGCATCCCAACAAACTTTAATATAATCAACACAATGACAAACATTTTATTTTTCTGAATTCAATTTTTAAAAGGCAAGACTTACCCCCCCCAACTGTCTTTACATTGAAATTGTCTAAACAGTATAATAGTTTTCCCCATTTATATAGATTACAAAAATGACAAATACATTGTCTGAAAGTAAGACAATAAAAGAATACTTGCCTGCACCTCCTGACTTTCTGTTGTTGTCTCAGACTATGAAAAAGATTGCTTGTGCTGCTTTCTTTGATGAGATTTACTTGCATTTTCAGTATTATACTACACTCATAAATCATTGATTTATTAAAGCTGTGGCTTGGTGGTGCATAAGCCACATTTAGTTTTTAAGCTAACCCCTACACATTTACTTTGCTTTTGAAAATGTCAGATTTGATTAATGTTCACTGGCCTCTATAAACAACCAAGCACACAACAAAACATTACACTTGTCTTTAACAAGTAAGGCCATTGTGTTTCTCCTTTTACACTTTGATAACAAATTATCTGATGTGTTTATAAGAGACTGTAAATCGCAAGACGAGTCCTGCATAACAGTATCCCATGGGGATGCGGAGTTAATTGCGCCAAAGCATTTAATCTAATCATCACTAAATGATGAAGGCAGGTTTTGTCTTTTCCATCTTACAGACAGATGTTAAGTGTGTTTGGGGACGCAGTCAAGCTGCCCCATAAACGCAGATGATACAAACCATCAGTCGAGAAGCCCGTGACCTTATGTCAATTCAATCACTGCAGTTCTTAAAAGCTGTGTCATTGCACAGTGAGCAAAGCAGAACAACATCGTGGCAGGATATAAACTTTAACAACTTTATAAACTGAGTCATGTACTGCTACAAACTACAAAACTGACTGTGAAGGAAACTTGCTTGTGGTTGCTGCTCTAATGCCCCCCACTCCACTGCTGAACGCCAGTGAAGTCATTTATTTGAACTAAATGTTGCCAGTTTTTCTTGAACAGCTGTCCAGTGTAGGGATGCATGATATCAGCTGGATAATTGGAAATTTATATCATTTTGTTTTATTCCCAAAATGAAAATGGGGCCATAAAAACAACAAATAAAACAAAGCCAAATTACTTTTTATGACTGTATGGAATAAAGGAAGCATAGTTATCCCTCAACCCTATTTCATGTGGTTAGTAAGCAGACAGCCTCCTGTATGCCTTTTGTCTGTAGACTAAGACGCCTTAATAAAAGCCTTTCTTATTATATTGCACATGTAATACACTAACACTAAGTATGCTCAAGTTAACAAGCAAAAAATAATGAACATTTGAAGAGTCAAAGATGTTTTTGTTGTAATAATGATGTGAGGTATATTTGGTTTGGTCGGAGCTATAAATCATCTCAGTACATCTTATCCTTTCTTTAGGCCTCGACACATGATCAGCAGTAAAACCGCTTTTTTTCTCTGTTAATCATCAAGTTCATCAGGGTCCTTATGATACAGACTCCCAGTGTAGCAGCTAAATAAGCATTTCCTACATGAGACCTCTAACGCGGACATACTGATGTGCTTTCAACACATGTGCGATGCATTTATATAAATCAGTGGTTTTTATCACCGGTTGTACAACTGATTTATAGCTGACACAGTCTGCTAGTTCACTGTAAACTAAGAAACCATAATACTGAGTTACACTGACCATAGAAGGTTTTTAGCTGTGACCTGCAGCTCTATAGGTCGCTCCGTCGTTCGCTTTGTCGGTCCACAAAAATTCCTCACTCTTTGGCCCTAAGGTGTATGAAGGTGTGCGTTTGAGTTCATGCCAATTCGCTAAAAGGG
The DNA here is from genome assembly GCA_029783625.1 of Naso annulatus. Classification (NCBI taxonomy): domain Eukaryota; kingdom Metazoa; phylum Chordata; class Actinopteri; order Acanthuriformes; family Acanthuridae; genus Naso; species Naso annulatus. The sequence continues at coordinate 4,810,077 of JAPZDX010000015.1, read as the reverse complement.
GGGCATGGCAGTGGGAGTGGCCTGTTGCAAAAAAGGCACATAACTTTCAGATGGACAGCTGATTAACTGTTCAGGCCAACTGGCGAAAAGGAGGCGTGGCAGTGGGAGTGGTCTTAAACAAAAAGGTGCAAAACCTCCAAACCGATTCATGTAACATAGCTCAACTTTGAAGAAACACACACAGGTCTCATTGACTTGCCCCCGTCCCGTCACTTTAGCCCCGCCCCTTCCATACTCATCAACTATTTGTCGGAGCGTTCAGCCCATCTTTTTAAAATGCACTTTCTCAATAGAATAAAATACAGAAGCTTTAAATTACATGTGAATGATGCCACTGTATTTTTTGAATGGTAGGTCTATTTATCTTTCAAAATAAAGTTTATTAAAACTGTAATGTTGATAAATGTAAGTAGACATGGGTAGTGGAGATGAAAATGGTACATTAATACTATTTCAACGCTTGTGTGTGCATGTGCACGTGTGTTGGTACTTGAAGCCACTATGCTAGGACAATGACATATCCCCAAATCCCACATGCCACCTTTTCATAAGTCAGTGCCCCTATTGGGCCACCTCAGCTAAAAAAGTCTAGACATGTGTCTGACCTGTTTCCGTTTTTGCCCGCCTGCTTTTGTCTGTTCGTGTGAGGCACTTTGATTGTTTAGGACATTAAAATTAGAGAAGAGAAAATATCCAGGGACACACTGAGGTCCAGTGGACGAGCTCACCATCAGGGACGTGTCCTCTGGATGCTCAAGTGGTTCTTTGGCCTCCCGCCCACATGTGGATAAGGGGAGTACTGGCACTTATCTTTTTACAGTTTGAGCTCTGGTGTCAGCTGAAGAAAAATCCATACTGTGCATCTCTAGCCCGGTGTGATTGACACTTGGGCTGACAGCACTGTCAGCAGCCACACAGGATAGTTGATCCTTAGTGCATGAGGTTTATAATAGTAAATCAGAACCAAAATGCACACTTTTTATTCTTTTGAACAGGGTGCAAATTTAGTGTCTTCACATCCCGAGACCTTACATTTAGGTGAGAGGTGTTGGGTGATTGCACAGCAGGTGAGGCTGGACTGCGCTGGGTAGTAGCTGTGGAAAAAAAAAAAAAAAAAATTTACAGATCAGGGGTGGGCGATGTAATGAATATACTTGACACATCACAGTTTGTTCCACATGAGATGTACTGAATGAGGATGGTGAACATCGAGTACAAATTGTCACGTACATGTTTGAAGCTGTCAGCGTTTTATTCACTCTGAGTTTCACTTCTCCCGCTCTTCTCTTAAGGTACAGACACGCCAAACGCGGCGATGATGATTCTTGACGCAACGGATCTCCCCACGCTACGGCGAGCAGTATTCGGGTTGGATAGACGTCCTGTGATCTGGACGGTGCTTGCTTTTGGCTCAGATCTTTTCAACATGGCAGACCAGTCACAAACTTTCTCATTTTTCAGGTAAAAAAATACACTAAAATATGTTTCTGAAAAGATTTTAATGAGAAATGGGCAATGCAGTAACAGTCTTGTTTCATATTTGATCAGCACTGCCTGATTGGACAATTTGATTGTACTTTCGTGAGTCTGCTACGTTGCGTTGGACGGACCACATTTGCATAAAGTAGAAGTCTAGTCGTGATTATGCAAACTCAGATACGGCAAACGGTCAGTCAACTCGCTGCACCGCACCCAACATGGACTACACGGCCGGATCACCTCCTCTCCATAGAAAATGAGTTGGATCTGTTGACTTGACGTTTGTCAAAGGATTTTGTGTGTCTGTACCTTAATGCCTTCTCACGGCAAAACTCTCTGTGCACATGCGTGTTTTGTATCACTTGTGCAGGGAGGAGAGCCCAAGCAAGTCAACAAGTGTCGCTGCTGCTCATTCCATGCTTACTTATTATTTATTGATTTGTCCTAGTGTACCGTTTCTTTTCCGTCTCTCGGTCTCCGCTCTCCTGATGCTTTCCTGCCAAGATCCACCATTACCTGTGGCAACGCTGCCGACACAATGCGTATACCAAGGAATAAAGGAGAATAACCTGGAGTGACATTTAACACTATTTACCATTATAATTCAAAAAATAAATCCACATAACAACGTTTGACCGAGCTTAATACAATACATAAATTCTTAGTATAGATAAAATCGAATTCTGCTTTAAAAAATGAGTTTAAGTCGATACAAGTCACACTAGAAGGATGATTTACCTATTGATTGTAGCTGTATCGAAGAAAATATAAATCAGTGTATTGATCTGTCGTCACACCCCTACTGATTATGTAAATGTCATTAAAGTGACATTAGCTTATCTGCTGTTATCTCATCTATACTGTAAAGTCTTCACTCTGAGGTTTTGGTCATTTACTGTATTATTTTAACATCACACTCCAGTAACTCCACTTATAACACTAAACTATGTAGTTGCTGTAAGTCGGAGAAATATAAGAGTCCTAACTCGTGTCACAATGTTGTAATTTAATTTCAGAAATTGGATTCTGAAGGTCTAACAGATGTGAAAATAGCATCTATACAACTTAAGAAGCACTTATAAGTTTGAAACATTTCTCAGTTTTTCAGTGTTAGAAAGTGTTGTTTGCTCTGTATCTATCATCGTAGATGTCAGTTGTAGGTGACTCTTTTTTGACTGATTCAGATTCATATTCCTTTTAACATTTTACTGCATTTTCTTCAGTGTTATAAGATCTACGGTAAGCGTCTGGTCTCAGTTTCCTTCCTGTAAGGAGAAAATTGAGTAATGTGGTCGACTTTGATTTTTTACCTCGGTGCTGTGCAACACTCCAGTGTAAAACAACAAAGGTAAGCCTCGCCTATCGCATCGTTTGGCTTGTCCCGCTGCTACACTGCTGTTTTTCTCCCAACTCGTGCTATAATCAAGGTTGCAGAGGGCTGAATCGATCCGGTCATCCAGTTCTGCTGTAAAACCATTTATTAAAACATCAAATACTTCGCCCTGGTGGATTGTGTGCCCAGTGATTACCTTTGCAAATCAATTAAGCCACCGAGTAATTGATTGGATACGAGTCCGCGGTTCCAGGATCTTGTGTTTTTGGAGCCAGTGAAGGTCAGTGTGTTTGTACCAGCTTTATCTAAAGTCCTCTCTTTCTGTTGAAGGGAGTACAGTTAACATGAAGGCCTGAATCAATAGAGAATGGATTGGATTGATGTTTTGGGGTTTCTATGTTGGTGAAGGAATAGGTTGTGGAGTTGTAATCAGTAATCACACTTTCACTTTAACAAAACATTCCTGCACAGCGAGATTAATATCTCAGTTGGTTTTCTGACTGCTAGAAACATGTCTTTAGCTATCAGAGTGAAATGTTTAGAGGCTAAGACATTATGACCCAAAAATAAATGAATAAATGAATTAAAGGCAGCTCTAAAAGGATCCGTTCTGCAATATGTGACTGGCATTTGATTCCCCTGGTTGTAGAAATAAGTTTAACTCATGCACAGAATAGTTTTCACCCTTAAGCAAATTGTGACCTAGGTTTGTTTTTTTAAGTATTGATAGAAGCTTGTGGTCGGTGGCCTCTCTCATGCTGGGAACAAATTAAAGCTGACGGTCACTGAGCCTTTTTCATTCTCTCCCACCTATATCGGAAAATAAAAGCACCAGAGATCTCAGACAACCTGTTTTACAATAGCTGAATTCCCTGCAGCATTAAGATGTGCATGTTAATGCAATTAAAGCAGGTTCCTCCTCACAACACCGCCATGAGCTTCATTAAAAACAGGTAGCTGTCGGAGCTCCGGCTGAACGTGTGAACTCGGCTCCACATTAGTGGCCATATCCTCCGAGGCCTTTGCCATTATACTAGAAGAGGCAGGTTTTCCAAGAAGGCAATTATTCATTAAATTAGTGTGGAAATAAGGTTCTGGTGGTTGTGTACTGATGAATTACAGTGGCCAGTAATTTGCACGGTAATTAAAGATTTGAGCTCCTCGCTGCACCGTAAGCATAAATCACATTTGCAAAGATGTCGGCCAGAATCTGTGAAGCACTTCAGTTCGTTGCAGCCAAACTCTTGAAGTTTTAATACAGTTTGAACTTTGACCTTTATCACCGAGTCTTTTTTACAAGCCAACAAGATGTTACGATGGTAATTTTTTTTGCCTGTAGTACAATCTAGTGTCTCCGTCACTATCAATTTGCAATACCTCGAGTGAGACTTGTGGAAGAGGTCTGGGGTCGCACCTCGCCAACCAAGATTGTACAAAATGGAAAATCAAGCTGGTGATATTCAGACAGAATGCTGCTAATTTATCTGCGTTCCAGTGCAAAAGAATTAAGGCGATACCAACTAATTCTAAAAAATTTAAAAGAGACCATTAAAATTTTGTAATCAGCTAAAAAAGTGAAGCACCACACATCAAAGCCCTCACCTCTATAGAGACCCCGGAGAAAACAGCTTAGCCAACTTGTTCTGGGACTATGTTCACAAACACAAGCAGGGATCCCAAAAAGAAACCCTTCAGACTAAATCCAATTAGAAAACAAGAACAATATTATGTGACACATTGGAAAGAATCACCGATAAGCGATAGCGATCTGGAATGCTCCTTGGTCCTTAAGAGAAATCACTGACAGACGACCTGATCCTGTGACTGATCCAAAACTAAGATCCTGACCATGTGCAGACTCAGTGAGCAGCACAGCCTCGCCTTGAAAAGAGGGCACCTCCCGCAGACCTGCTCCCCAGAGAAGTAAGACTGTGCACCCAGTGCGCACAGCGGGAGGCAGCAACCGAGCTGCACTTTCTAACCACCTGCCAACTGTTCCAAAACATCAGACAAACACAACCCACAGATCACAACCATCTTAAAAAACTTAGAAAATATGGTTTATCAGATAAACTTCCATATCTGCTGGCAGAAATACTGAAGTGTGAAAACAAAGCAGCATGTTGACATACTTACTGTACATACATACAGTAAATACATACAGAGAAGAGAGAGAGAGGCATTAAAAATATAAATTGTAAATGATGCTTCAAACTACAACTGCCAAAAATAACGTAATTCTGCCATCCATGGTAAATAACAAGTCAAATAACAGGTCATTGATGAGGAGATGTCTCTAACTGATAGTTTTCAGTCTTGGCACCAGTGTGCATGCCAGTCCTTCACCATGACGTAATGACCCTTTATTTGTAGTTTCCCTGGAGTCTTGTTGCCTCTGTTTCACTGTCAAGAAAACCAGCGGAGACTCCAGCCAAGCAGCTCTCTGTACTTGAATAAATGCCACGCATTTTCACACACTTTCCTAAATCTGTTGTGTTATTTTTTGAGAAACTAACTACCTGTGCACATACTGTATATTGAGTCACTATTCCCAACACACAAGCCTCCATCTGGAGATAAAGGCTGCTTGTTTTTCCTGCATGCAGCCAGTCAGCGATGGAGATCACACACACAGTAATTCTCACCAAACCCCAGTGAACAACAATGAAAGAGTATGCCAGGATCTGTTTGTGAAAAACTGGTCTTTTTCTATATTACAGCTCACTAAAATAATGGAGGAACATTAAAAGAGGACTGATACGTACTCGTGTTGCTACCCATGTCGATAATTCATGTCACTGTTGGGATGATCCTTAATAGATGAACGCTTGAAGTCAGTTAAGTCATTTCTACTCAGTCTTTTCAGTTTTTAAAGAGTAAATGTTCAGCTTGCCCACACAGTGTTTCTCATCACTAGACAAAGGAATCTGGGTGTTTAATTTACAAAGCTAACCACATGGCACTGTGCTTTGGAGCGGCAAGTGCTAGACCGACTATTACATCATTTGACTAATAAGTGTTTCATTAGGAAAACCGCATCACTTTGAACTGTGCAGTGTTCAAACACTGTAAACAAATCACTGCCTTAAGCAGATTAATGCTAGTGATCAGCGTATACAGTATGTAAATGTACTTCATGTTGTAATGTGACCAAAGAAATATGCATATGAACTGGAGTTTTTATTCCAAGCTGACTGCTCAGGTTATTTTTCTGCTCTGAAGAGAATTCTAACTTGCATTTGCTCGGATGGTCTCTGGAGGATTTTGTGTACAGATAGCTGTGCATTGTTTAAGTAATGATGTATTTGCTGCTCCATATAAACTGGGGGTAAGCCTATGCATAGACAAAAGGACAACATGTCACAATCAAGTGAGTCCAGTATTTACTTTAGTATCATCAAGCAGTACTTGAATCAATGAGCACAGTCCAGCTTTCCCTGCTAACGAAATGACGTCTGTTGAGATTAGCATTTCCTTTTTTCTGTTTTCCTTTTCACAAAGTTAATTTCCACAGTTTCTGTCAAGCAACGTTTTCAGCACTTGTCATTGTTTAATTAAGAGGAGGTGTGCAACACAGAAGCATGCACACTCCGACTGGATGAAGGGACTCCTCCGCTGGGACTTCATTCGGTTTGAGGGACTCGCGTGGGTGGAGGAGAGGAGATACGCTTGCCAGAGAAACGTACAGTACTCCACCAACACACTGAACGCCCCGAGGGAGTTAAGGCAAAGAATTCCTCCTGGATTTTCTCTTTCAGTTTCCTTCTCTCTTGCTTTCTGCACCCCCCCGTCCCCCCACCCCTCCGTCTCTCTCCTTCTCATTTGGTTGTGGTAATTCATCATGGAATATCAAAACCATTCAAAGCTCCAGCACAGGAATGAAGGCTTCGGAGCCTGTATATAATTGGTTTCCATAAGGTGCCACCATCCTTATTGAACCCTCTTGACTTCCTGTCCCTAGCAGTGGCAGTATGTGTGATAAGGAGACAAGAAAAACCCCCGGAGGCATGGAGATCATGACGACTGTGAGAGGACGAAGAGCCACTGCGCCTCCAGAACATTTATGAAATTACAAGCTTTTGATTGCTTTCGTCTTTTTCATCTGTTTTGGGAACATGCTTTCGCATGGCATCCTTTTGAACACACACACACAGAGATTGTAGAGTCAGAGCAGCCCTGAAAGCAGAACATCTGATAGGGCACTTTTATCTCATTTTTATTATATTTTCCAGACCTGTGAATAAAATAAATAATTCTCCCTAATGATACCAATAACAGCAGTTATAACATTGTTTACATGGGCATCTGGGTCATAGAGACAATCTCCTCAAGAAAAATGACAGCACTGGCCATTTTAGTACACTCCCCTCAAAATGAAAAAGCCACCTTGCAGTAACAGGAATTCAGATTTGGTCATTGCAGAGCAAACATCAAATAGGGTGGCATTATTATCGCACAAACTCTGTTAAGTTGGGATTGAACAGACAGCATTTTACCACGATCATGCTCCCTCCCAAGGGGCTATTTTTAAAACCATGACGAAAAAGCTTCCCAAAACTGAGTGAAGGACAAGTTATTGTTGTGCCTACCGCACCTTAAAGTTGTCAAATCAGAAAATAGTTGTATGTGTTGTTCTGGGAAAGTGTGAATCTACTGCAGATTTTAATTGTTTAATTTGAAGTACCTGTGGTTTTTACACATTTGTATTCCTTCAAAAATATACCAACCTTAAATTATTTATATATCAGCAGCAATTTGATTTTTTTTTTCATTTGGTTTTTGTTTTTATTTTTATGCTTTTGCTTACAATAGCCAGAGTTTGATGAATTAATGCTGCATAATTATTTTTTTAGGTTAATCAGACAAATGTGTTTGCAAACAAGCCTATTTACGTATCCAGCAGTCATAGAGCAACATTAGCCTTAATTTGGAGTTGTGCTTCTGGCCACTTTCGGAAGGAAAGTCAAACATTCCCTCTTAAAGATAAAAACTAAAGATAAAACTGGTAGCAATGGTGAGACTAACACAAATGGTGGGTTTGCTGACAGAAAAACAAAACAGCTGAAAGATGCTAAAACATTCAGGGGAATTGTGCAGAAAAACAATTGGTAAAAAATATTGATTTAAGTATAGTCAGGTTGAATTAGGAGGGAAATCCCCTCTCCTGTCAACAATACAGCATAAATACAAAGGAGACACAGAGGTCACCTATTAGATTTATATAGACAATTATCTAACAAGGTTCATCTTCCGCAAAGGTGACCAGGCCAAGTTTGCAGCATTAGATGATGCACATACACACACACACACACACACACACACACACACACACAAAAAAAAATCAAGATTAGAGGTTGCTTTGAAGTACCTGACCATTGTTTTGTGTGTTAGGCTGCTGCTGTCTGCTTCTAGTTTTAACCACAATGAAGACAGCATTGGAGCTGAGAGCTTCTTGAGCCTCTGCGACTGCGAGATGCCAGCGGCTCTGAACGCCATCTGTGACTTTGGCCAGACAGTTCCTGTTGCCTGGCGCAATCACACAGATCACACACTCAGCACCGCTGCACCGCCACTTCCAGTTGAGATCCGACAGTCATCTCCAGCCAACAGCGGGCTCCATTCCTTCCTCCCTCCAAAGTGTTGAGGGGGGGAAAGATCGAGCAAGCCTTCTGGTTTTACTGAGTGCTGCTGAGATGAAAAAGGCTCTCAATTTATCGTGGCATCTGCTCCCTTAGACAGCATCATCCAGCTTTATCCTGCCAGCCAATAATGCAATCCTTTCTTTTCATTGGGTCCATGAGGTTTGAATACCCTTGCACTAATCATTTGAACGTGAAATGCTGATAACTAGATAAAGGTTGTGTCTCTGCTGCACTTTACAAAATGGACACAAGTTCTCAATGGCCAAGTCAATCAAGTTAAAAAAAATAACTGCATATTGACAGATAAATACTAAATATTTCCTAAATATCTTTGAAATAGTAGGTATTGACTGACAGGCTGATCGATGATAAAGAGCCAACGACTAATGATTAGTTTCTAGACACTTGAATCTACATACTGACCACTTTCTCAAGAGCAGCTGCTCATAGACTAAAATGTCAAATGGTATGTACAATAAGTAATCATTACCTTCTTTATACATACAAATCAATTATTACTTTATTTGTCCCCTTAAGTAAAGTGGTGCATCATGTGAAATTAAACTATTTTATAGCTATGTAATAACACTTGAAACCAATTTGGTGTAATATTAAAAATAAGAGTTTAAAATACTAAAATGCAGAAAGTTAGTAAAGAGGACGTGTTATACTTATTTTCAAGTCTTTGATTTTATACTCCAATAGAGCAGCTAGACACAACTGACCGAACAGTAAAGTCTGTAGATCTTCAGAAAACTGTGACTCGTGCTCTCTCTCTTTCCTCATTTTCTGAATTCTCTTGAAACGGTCTGTGTCAGTTACTCCTCCCCTTTTCCTTCATGCGTGCCTCCGCACTCAACTGTACTCACAACCCCATTACTGACACAAAATAAACACAACTAGGACACCAATAACATGTTTAATACAGCTTGCGCTTCTCAATCTTCAACATGTTAAAGTAACATACTCATAAGCTTAAATTATGCACAAAAATTTTAGTTTTTATTTTATGATGGCACTAAATAAAAAGCGAAGGGATCATCAAAGCTGATACAACTCATCCCAAATAAAAAACATG
>JAPZDX010000015.1:4678931-4689420 GCA_029783625.1 Naso annulatus | reverse complement strand
ATGTACTGCATGTTCTGTGAAACCGAGACACAGACAAGGAGTTTGACAGGCTTGTGTGCTGCATTATGGGAAGTGTAGGATCCAGTGTTTCTTTTTTGGAGGATATCTTACAGTGTGGTGCTTTAGTTTTTAATGTTGTGTATTTTTCAATCATCTGTTGCACATCTACCAACTTTATGAAAGTACAATTCTAAATAAATAAAGTCTAAATAAAGTTCCTCTTTCTGTTGTGTGCAAAATGGCCATTTTTTCTTATTCTAAACATACTGAGGAAAGTGAACATATCATCGCATGTGGACGGAAATAGCAACAAAGCTGAGTCTTTTATAAAGTACTGGACAAAATAAAGGACATTTGTGCTTTTATGGCTTTTTGCTTTTAAGTACTGAAGTCAACAAGCCATCAGTCGGCGATCCGAGTGTGTGTTCATTCTGACGTTTGGATTAAAGCTCTGTTAGAAACGCCATGTGGAGTGTGTCGTGAACAGGAAGAGAAAGGGGGCTGCGCTCGGCTCACTCGCTGGCATGTGAGAACAGTTTCCCTTTCAGAGGAGAAAATAGAGCCAGTTAAACACACACACACACATACACACACACACACACACACACACACACACAACAACAACAACAACATTTATTCAGGAAGCGCCGTCTGCCCACTCAGGAAATTCCTGAGGACAAGAGCTGCTTCCAGGGGCAGGAAATTTCCCCTCAGAAAGACCAAACACACACACACAAACACACACACGCACGCACACACACATTTTATAACACCAATTCCTCTCACAGTAAAATGGGTAATATACCACAAAGAAAGAGAGAGAGACCAAAGGAGGGTGGCGAGGGGGTTTGTAGTCATGTACGGTAACACACACACACACACACACACACAAACTTACTCATACACACACATACACATAGTATACACCTACACTACCTCTGGCAAGCTTCGCACAAAGACACAAGATTCACTCACACTCATCCACCCACTCGTACAAGCATGCATAGTGCAAACCCAGCTGTGAGCGCACGCACACACACACACAAACACCAACACACGCACACACACACACCAAGGAAACCAGCCAGTCTTGTTTCCATGGACATAGATTTTTTTTTTTTTTAAATCACCCAGTAAGATATTTCTGCTCTTGCAGCCACTGTTCTTAGTATTTCATGCGTGTTTATGGTCAAATAATGCTGGAACGTCTTGTGTTTCAGACCTTTCAATGATTCAGTGTTTTCCCACTGACTCGCTCTCGGTTGCGTCATGCCTAGAGTACGTGGGTGCCATGTCAAGCAATGTTGCCTTGATTTGCGATTGAATTAAAGGCCGACAAATCCAGTTGGGTTAACGTCTTCAGCGCTGCTTTATTCTGAGTGGTGGCGAAACCCCCGCAGGCCTTTTAGTACTTGCCTCAGCACAGAACAAACAAACAAAACATCACGGGTGGCTGACAGCACTCCTCTGCTAGCTGTTTAAAGCTATACATTTGTCTGCTCGCAGATTAATACTGATGAATTATTCCTTCAATTAACCATTTGATGTGGTTTTTGTTAAGAACAAAAAATATATATATGGGGTTTTTTTTGTATGGGTAAATTATGTGTATTAATGTGGCTCCATCTTTGCCAAAAATGCCCAGTTAACCTGTGAAGTCCAAGTGTATCGCTCATGTGTTCCTCAATAAGAAGTCTGTGGTTTGTTCAGATCGTTACTGGCTTAAAATCCTTCTGATTTAAAATTACAAAATCAAACATGGCGAGAACACAGTGAACACAAGGAAATTAGGGCTGCGACTAATGATTATTTTCATTGCAGATTAATCTGACAATTATTTCTACGATTATCGATTAATCGTTTATTCCATTAAATGTCAGAAAAATGCTGAAATTGCTTATCTAAATTTCCCGAAGCCAAATGCGACGTCTTCAAATTGCTTCTTTTGTCCGAACAGCCCAATAAACAAAGACTCCTTATTTATTTCCATAAATGACACAGAAAAGCGGCGAATCCTCAAACTTAAGACACTAAACCAGCAATTCTTTTTACTTTTTTTATTTGAAAATTTACTGAAACGATTAATCAATTATCAAAAAAAACTGGCGATTAATCTTCCATCGATTAATCGATTATGCGATCGATCACTGCAGCTCTGGAAGGAATAGAGCGACAGTTCTCGCAGAGAGCTAGACGAGACGAGAGCATCTCTCGTGTCTGTGTGGTAAATGTGAAGCTTTGGCCAGGAGACAAATAGCTTCGCTTTGCATTAACGAAACCAACAAAAACAAAAAAACAAAGAGTTAAAACGACAAGTTACGGCTTCCTTTGGGGTTTACATGCTCAGCTCCTCTGTGTTGAAGTGTGTCTGTCACTGTGAGGTCACCACGCAGCAGCACAGACCCGTTTGAACACTAACCTGAAATCCATAGACCCCCATTTGCTCTATATTAATTAACCAGAAGTGGGAGCTGTATGAGGTTGCCACTGTATTTTATTTAATATTACACAGTGCAAATATTATTCATTATACTGTTGGTGACGAAATGTTGCTATTGTTTTATTATGCGCCCCCACATCTGGGTGCAGCATCTTATCATTACTGGCAATCCTCTAAACTTAATTAAGCTGTGACTTTAATATTATACATGTTATTTTGATGAACTAAATATACTGCACACAAAATATATTATTCTTCATATGGTCCATACAGTGTCTTTTTTTAGTACACTTTTTATGTGTGTGTTTAGTATATTTGCAGTGCGTATTCTTCAGAATGATAATATCTCTTATCTCGTCTTATAAACGAAACTGTGCTGCATTTGGTGACACTGGTGCACAAGATCAGAGGTGTTTCTACTGAAATGTCTACTGCAGTGAAAGGAAAATATTATTAAAAATATTTCGGTGACGAGTCAGTGCTCCATGGAACAGCAGCAGAGAGGAAAAACGCGCCGAAACGCAGGAGAAACAAAAAGAAGATCCAAACTGGACACAAAATGCTTTCAGGAGGGATTACAAGAGGATTTTATTCCACATATACCGTATGTTCCTGAGGTTTGCAGTGTGTTACAGTGATGTCTGGCTGAAAGGGTTAAAATCGAGCCTGGTAGCATTCTTTAGTGTGAGGAGCAGGCTGCAACTCTCCCCGATCTAATCCACTTCCTCCCCAGGAAATGGAGAAGGCGGATTTCTGCCCACACTGCAATTTCCTCCCTCATTCTTTTTCTTTCTGTCTTTTTTCCCCCCCTCTCCTCCCTCCCCCCTCCTCCCTCCTCCCTCCTGCTCTCTTCCTTCCCCCTCAGGACAGAACTCCCTCTGAGTGTGGGGGTTAATGGATGGCTTGTTTTCCAGCACATGTGTGTTTAGATAGGCAGGAGGAGAAAGGATGAGCAGAGGTGTTTCAGACTGTGCGCGCGGTGACAAAGACATGTTGCCGTCTTGCCTGAGGCAGGAGAGTGGATCCCGACCGGCGGCGGTAATAAACTAAACACTGGGGAGAAAAAACGAGAGACATTCTCCTGACCTGCAGATGTGCGAGAGTCACGTCTGTGCAGGGAACTGCGTTTGAAATCCGATTAAAACAAAGTGGGACTTCCACATGTCTGCGGATGTGAGCTGACCCATCGGTTTACTCGACAGGAAACTCAACGCGGACCTGTTGAGCGTTCTTCCTTTTTCTGCAACAATGCAAAAGAGGAAGTGGGCTGAGGGAGTTTCCTGTGCGTCTCATCCAGCCTCAGCCTGTGCAGCCGCCCAGCCCTGCGCCCCCACAAAAGCCCTGAACTTCACACTTGGAGGAAAAAAATAAATAGACGGGTTAAATATTGACGGACACATGGACGAGGCCGCGGGGTTACTCATTGAACACAGAGTCTATCTCTTGGCACGGCTCCAGCCACGCCTGCTCTGTGATTGGTTAACCAACAGTGAACCACTGCAGCTAAACTGAAGCCAGACAGCCATAAATGTTGCAGTGTTGCTTCACATTTGATTTATTTTCACCTTTTCCACACAGTACTTCCTTGACTGCCTCACCTGTACGCTGTCTGGGTTCAGTTAACATCACAGAGTTCAGGTACCGTCGAAGTGCGACGCTGCAAAGTCAATTCAGATTTAACTCGGGGTTATCTGGGAAAGTCAGGGTTGACAAACTCTGACTGGCTAAACTGGTGTTAATGGTATGTCAGTTGAGGTCGGTAAGTTTAGTCGGTGCAAACTTATTTGGAGTTTGTGCGCATTTGCATAAAGGGGGCGTGGTCGGCAACGTGCAAAGTACTTTCATTATGATTTGTTCTCCAGGTTTTTTACCCGGAAGAATGCACAATATAATGTCAGGATATGAGGCTCAAGACAAGTTTACTGCCAAATCCAAAACCATGGCTGACAATAATGTCAGGGAGGCTTATTGGCAGCACAGAGCACACAGACACTTATTTTTATTTTTATACACGACTGAGACATAAAGATGCAACTGCATATGAGGTTGATTCTAGTAAAACCATTATGGAACTGGGAAAAGGGAGTAATATTATAAGAAAAATGTTTGGAGTTTTTGAGGTTAAAGAAGTATGTCACCAGGAAGAAAAATGACATGAAAAAACTTATTATATTCTCTGACATCACAGCCACAAGATTACAAGAGAAACTCTCTAAAAAAAGGTGCTTTAGTCAAGACACCACAATGCTTTATTTTGCAAGAATGGATCAACCTCATCTCGTCACAGTATTGTTATTTAAACAGCATTTCTGAATATGTGAACTTCTAAAGGCTCCTACACACTAAACTGACGACAAAGAACCAAACTGCGACTGAGATCGGCTGCTACGGTCAAAAAGTAGCCCTGTTCACACCGCAAAGACAACAGCTGGTGACCAGCGGGCTTCGTACGTGCTGTGCCGGCACCGAGGCAAATCTCTCCCCACAAATAAACAAACTGTTGTTGTGATTAAGCAGCGTTTTTCGAACCCACTCTTGCAAATATAGCTGCTTCTAACTGATAACATGTCTGATAAAAGTTATTGGCAAAGGAGAACAATAAGGAAGAGCCGCGATAAACGTGTGTAATCACAGAAACTACAGCAACAGACTCGAGGGCTTTCCCTTTCTGTTTCCGTGTCTTTTCGCGTGCGCTTATTCTACATCTTGAATGGGCGTGGACTCTCTCTGACAGCCCCGACAAGTCCCGACTATTGGGCCGACATGAAGAAGTCTTAAGATGTCCACGCATTAATGAATTCAGATGTGTTCCCTAAAGCACTAGGGCGTACAGCTACCTGTGTGAATGTAACATGTAATGCTGGTGTGTTAAGAATATTCCACAGATCACTTCAGGTGCAAGAAGTCAGGATGAGGGCCCGACAGATTTCTGTTTGCCAGTATTATTGACTGATATTGACCTATTGCAGACAAATCCGTATCGGAAAATAAATGTTCTCCAATATTCCCCTGAATTACAACTGTTTCTTTCTTTCTGTTTCTCTTGATTGAAAATGGTGTAATTAAAACTTTACAATACTCTTATTAACATGTTAGTCCGTTGTGATCAGGGCTCGACTGCTCGTGTCTGCTGTTAACGCTAAGAGTGCCACTAAAGCTCCTTCAGTCTTGTCCCTGTATCTCAGTGTGCTAACAGAGTTAGCCTGGAAGCTAACAGCTGACTGCAACCAACCAGCGCGAACATGGAGCCGTTCAAGCCGCTATCACCGCTAATACTTTAACCTTATAATAGTGTCCCAGTATAATACAGACCACAACAAATACTGTCCAGAATATGAACTTACTCCTCCACTTAAGCTTTCTTGTCCTAAGTTGTGTATCTAGTATATATATATCTATGGAGGCGGCTGCATGGCTTCCTGATTTCCAGAACTACAGGGCGAGCCGAGGGTCATAAAGAACATACACACGTTAATGGCGTGTTTAAAAGAATTAACAGCATTAAAAGGAATTTGCATTCATTTAAACAGCCCTAGATAACATACGAAATGTTTTTAATCAAGTAATGTTTTTTTAATAGCTGTCTCATTATTAACACTGAGTAACGACGTGGTGGCCAGATCTGGGTCTTTCCGATAAGCTGGCATTTTTCTTGAGAAGCTTTTGGGCAGATAAGGCCGGCGTTGATACTGTAACATGGAGTTAACCACCGAGATCATCTGCTCAGAGCATTTTTAAAAAGGCAGCATAAACTGTTATGACAACATATCTTGTGCAAAGCTTATCCAGCTTTCTCAATACAGATTAACGACGACATCACAGAGTAACTCTTGGAGTTACCTGGGTGAGCCAGACACCTTCTCTGTAGTACAGGCTGACCTGACTTTTAGGTAGATCTAAGGCCTGGATCAGTGGTTCCCAAACTTTTTCAGCCCATGTCAGACCAAAATCTAAGCCAACACTCAAGGCACACCTGTATTATTATCGGGCTGTGGGCTGCTGACATTTTTTTTTTCTTTTCGAGTGGCACTGGTGGGTCGTCTGCCCTGTTCCTCGGTTGTGCCGTGTCCCACGAAAGCTAGCACTCCATTTTCCACTCAGATCTCTTTTGTTGTTACCGCGCAGCTCTCGTGCACTCTCATGAACGGCGCGAGTGGCAAAAACTTGCCTTGAGATTAATAAAATGTCATCGTCATTAATGTTATATTTTATTTTTATTAAGGTAGGCCTATATTTTTTTCCCTCTGTATTGGAAAAAGAGTACCTAAAGTGTACTGATACTGTAAATAAAAAATAACTCTTTCTTGTATCAGCTTTATTTGCAATAATAATGAATATGGGTCCTCACAAAATCTCCACGGCACACTTGGACTTGCCTGGTGTGCCGCGGCACACGCTTTGGGAACCTAGGGCCTAGACGTTTTTCTTTTCTGTGACGTTAAGTGAAAAACGTCTTTTCTTCTTTTGCAACTATCTTTTTTTTTTGCAGGCTGCTGACATTAGCCTCTATTAGCCACTTGAAGCTACCGGTCACACCAGAACACTACCTCAATCAATAACATGAAATTAGACGTCAGAGATGATTCAGACCTCATTTTATTTCATAATGGTGAACAGTCTTTCATTTTCCAATTATTCTTAATGCAGTTCCAAGCAGAGATAATAACCTTGCTGATGTACTCAAGGAGGGTCAAGGATGCCTCTATTGAGTATTCTGATAAATTTGAACATCTGGTGTATTGAACGGGCCGAATTAAAAAAAGATCCCTGCAGAAGAAAACACTGCAGATATATAATAGACGAAAATGAGCGTCTGTCCAGCATTATTTTGTTCTGTTTGAGTTGTCCTTTCTCTCCCTTCGTGGTTGGAATTTCGTTCTGAATCAAAATTCATTTCGCAGGAGTCTCGCTCTCCTCGGCTCAACCCTCCATTTTTCCAACCCTTTCTCTTGGGTTAGTTAATCAGTTTGTCGGCCTTTCTTCTTCTATCATTCCCTGTCCTTGTGTGTCCTCAAACCCATGTTATCTGACTGCTCTGTAACCGCTATTATTCCAGTGGGGCAGCTCTGTCAGTTCTGGTCCAGTGGAAGCGTGTACAGTTCAGGGGTCTGACCCCAGATCTGCCTCAACGCCTCGCCGCTGAGAGGTCCAGCATGACTGGGCTCGCCACTCATCCAGTGATGATGATGCGCGTGTGTGTTTTGTCATAATTGGATATAATGGGTTTTAACAACAGCAACAGATATCTCGCAGCATATTTATTTATTCATGCTCGCTCTTCTGACTCTGAAAACACGTCCACAGCTTCTCGTTCGCTGCTCTGAACTCTCTGCTCAGCTATCACCACCTACAGAAGCTCAAACCGGATCTACAGAAAATCCAAAGATGTCACAGTCCCGCCCCCACGGTTTGACTGACAGGCGATTTTCGGGATGACTTCCCAGATTTCCGCTTCCACAAAACAGAAACATTTACAATGCAAAAGGCTACAAACACTGACAAAAATCAATCTGTCCGGTTCAAATGAGCGACTGATCAATGTGAGTAGGAGTCACTGCTCATCTGGGTGTGTGTGTGTGTGTGTGTGTGTGTGTGTGTGTGTGTGACTCACGCAGGTGCGCAGGCAGCCTGGCAGGCTCGTCCTCCATTCGGCTGGCTGGCCTCGCGGCGGGAGCATGGACGGGGGAGGAAGTGGAGTTTGGCAGCGGGTTCGCGGAAGGACTGAAAGAGCTCCTCTCCTGCTATGAATAGACACAGAGACACAAAGCATGGCTCACAAAGCTCCACGACACACCGGCCCTGAACCCAAACAGCCCCACGCCAACTCGCCTCACCTCGCCGTGCACCCACAACATCGGCTAGCCTCGGTCTCATCTCTGCACACAGAGGAGCATGTGTGACTAATAAACCGACACACTGGCCTGTCATGCAGTGAACGCCCATTCTGGAAGCGCGAGTATCCAGAATGCCATACATGCTTTAGAACATGTTGCTTTTTAAAGTCCCTAACTCAGCAAATGATCTGCTCAGAAAGGCGGCAGTCTTATTCTATTCGAGATGCACGATCGGCTCGACGGCAGCTGGACTTACATCATCGGTTGTTGCCCTGTAAAATGTCCAAAAATAGTACAAAAAAATCCATCAGAATTTCCAAGAGCTCGAGGTGAAGGGCGTCCTCAAATTGTACAACCAACAGGCAAAAGCGTCATTTTAAACTTACAATGATGCAAAACAGAAAAGCAACACAGCTGAGAAGCTAAAAAAAAAAAGTTTTTTGTTCATTTTTGCTCAAAAAAGAGAAACATTTCATCTTTCATCTCTTTTTATCAGTAACTCCCCTAATAGTTTCAGCATTAAATAACATTATCTTTGTTTTCTGCAGCGATCAAGTAGGATTACCAGACACACCACATTGTCTGCATATAATGACTTTTGTTGATAGATCTTTATTATTGCTTATCAAACAAATTGATTAGTCTTTAATTGTCAGAAGACTGTGAGCAATGCCCAAACTAAGTGTTTAATCTGACTAACAACCCAAAACTTTTGCTGGGTGAACTGAAATTAGAACCAAAAACTAGTCACATTTAAGTCTGGGCGACACAGCTGAACAACCTATCACGACAGTGAAGTTGCATATTAGATATTGATAATTACTGATCGTGTAGGTTGTGGCTGATGACGGTGATAAAATGAGTAAATGTCAGAATATTTTTGACCAAATATGTCGATACTGAGACAGCACTGTAAGGACGACTATTGGTGATCTCACAAAATATTAACCTAACGACATTTTTTTGACAAATAATCATCAGTAATGTGGATAGGTGGGTGAAGGTAAACTAGAGAACAACAAAAACAGTCTGGTAAGTTCTAAAAAACGCATCATTTTACAGTAACGAAGCCTTTTCAACCAGGAAAAGATAAAATTTAATCACAACACAATGATATCCAAAATCTGTCACAATATCTTGTCTCATATCACAGTAAGATACAATACTGATACACTGCCCAGCCCCACTAACATTGTTCATTTTGGTTGATTATTAAACTAATGCAAAGCTGAAATAATAAGTTGTTTAATCGATTCCTTGGTTGACAGGAAATTGCTCAGAAACTATTTTATCACTTCAAGCTGTTTTTAAAGCGTAAACACCGAACGTTTGTGAGTTTCAGCCTCTTAGACGAGACACTTTGCTTCTTTTGTCTTTTACTATATTAGCATCTTCAGTTATTTCACTGTTTGACAGGCGAAAGAAAAAAAATCTGCAAAGTCACCCCCAGCCCTCTGAAGCAATGACAGTCACTTTCACTGTTTTCTGAAGTTTTACAGAATCAACAATCAATAGCTTTTAAAAAATAATGACATTTACAGTCAGTCGCAGCCCTAGAATAAACACACCAGTGAGGGAAAATATGCATATTCATTTCTGCAAGGATTGTTTTTAATTTTGTCATTGAAAACTGCTCTTTCAGGTTTGGTGAGCATCTGAATAAATATCTTACTAGTTGTTTCTTCTAGATGCTCATTTGTAAGGTACGAAAGCTTCAAATTTACATGAAAATGAATTAAAACGATGTCTCGTCTGTATTTGGTTTCCTTTTCTTTGATTAAGAGTAGTTCTAGCAGAGATGTGGAAGCAACAAGTACTTGTAGTACATTAATAATTTCAGTTTTTCCAAATTCCATGGCCACTGACTGAAACACCTGGAGCAACTCTTGTCACATCTCCAGTAGGGCCTGACCGATATATCGGTTTGCCGATATTATCTTTCCTGCATCTTTGTTACACGTATTTGATAACCACATTCAAAATACTGGCTACAGAATATCAGCCAATACATCGGATATCGGAATATTCTAACTTGCTAATACTGGTATCGGCATCGGCCCCGAAAATCCCACGTCGGTAGGACAGGCCCTAATCTAAAAACACAAAACAGACAACTCTCTCAACTGAGATGTTTTCCATCTGACTTTTTAATACAGGATCAGTAGCTGAAGTCATTTATCATCCACTGGTTTCAGTTTACACATTGTGAAGATTT
>JAPZDX010000015.1:4622044-4632360 GCA_029783625.1 Naso annulatus | reverse complement strand
GTCAGTGGCGTTTTTCAAAACAACTAAGCATGTCGAGGCTTTAGGACACTTGGATTACTTCAGACAAGCAGTTTGGAGGCATTTTACTGTTTTCTAATGTTTGAAACCTGATCACCATTCACTTCAGTTGTTTGGGAAATTGCTGCAACCCCTCTATCATGTTAAACTGCAGCTGCGTTTTGTGGACTAAAAAAATTCACCCAACCTTCGATCAGCATGAGGATTAGTAGATAATGACTGAATTTTCATTTTTGGGTGAACTATCCCTTTAAGAACTATAATAATTCTCGGTTCCTGCGGTGGGGATGCAATAAAACGGGAGGTTCTTAGAACTAAGTTCCTAGAACAATGAAATGTTCCTGCGGTTCGAACATGTCTAATATGATTTGGCAGAAAAGCTGACCACTATCATCATCAGTCATGACCTTATTTATGATTTTCGCAGTAATGACCATGATCTTGGCATGGTCTCTTTGTGCTGCATCTCTCTCCATAGCTCCCTCAAAATCTGCCTCTGATTTGCAAAAACCTGACCAATAATCACTTCTCTTACCTCTTTATGCCTAAACCTAACCAACTCAACAAATGAGGGTAACAGGTACAACCAATCAGAGGCAATAGTCGGGCAGATTGTACGTTTGCTTTAGTAAGATCAGTAATTTAGCAGTCAGGACACTCAACTGTGATACATTTCCAACTCTAGGGTTACCAGATATACCAAATAAGACCACCAGGAGAACTGTGATACTTTTTTGTCTGTATCAAAGCCTGCCATTCTGGGAAGCACTTGTCAGACAGATGGGTTTTCTAGTACATGGGCGGACAAAAGACGTTATTTCGATGTATCATGGGAAATGTTTGACCAATTGTGTTTGGAGCCTGACTCGCAGGAAAGCTGAATATCTTTGTGTCTGAAGTTTGACAGTTTTTCGAGAGTAATTTCTCTACAAGCTGTGGTTGGTAACTGAGGAGAAAAGGGCAAGAGAGGACAGTTTCGACAGAGATGTTGAACAAAACAGGTGAACAGAGAATCTGGCTTACTCTCAGACCACCTCTATTACTGAAAGATAAATGGATATGACATTTTTTTACAAAATAAAACACAGAATAAGTTACCAATTACAGCTTTAATAGAAATACTAAACACTAAATGGTGAGAGTATTTGTTCCACTTGGGAGAAGAAGCATCTGTAAGGAAAATCAAGCCCAGATGAAGTTACAGTCCAGAATCTTAGTCTAATTGTGCAACGTGCAGCTTTCCACTGTTGTTTTTCTGTATTCAAACTCCAGCTGTAAACAGGAAATTGAATCCAAATATCTCCTTATCAATCCAAATACAGCAGGTGTGATGGTAATGGAGAAAACTCTTCCAGTAACTGGAAGTTCACAAGTTAAAACCACAGGAAATCAGGTGCTAGATGATTACTGTACTACTTCCATGTGATTGTTATTATCAGTGCTAACAGAAATACCAATGAAATGTAGCCATCAGTATTTTGTTTTAGTTTTAGCACAAATTTCTGTCTCACACACGCACACACACACACACACACACACACACATGCACATATGCAGGGACTACCCTTCCATCAGTGAGTTCTCTTTATTAAAAGCACTGTATTTCATTAGCTGCTCTTTGCCAAGAGATTCTGTTTACTTGAAGCCCTGCAAGGTCAGATTCTGTAATTATGGAAAATATGAGTCATTGTAAGGTATTTTGGAAGGTCTGTTGAAATTTCAGCTCTCCTTCAGTCAAATAAACAGAGAATATTTTAAGGTTGTTTTGACTGTTAGGAGTCAGCGCTGCTGGTGCAGAGGAGGAATCCACATGTTGAAGTAGACATAAATGAATGCACACAAAGCGATATACTTTAGTAATTTATACAATTTGATTTTTCTCCATTGTAGAAATGTCATACCTGCAAAATAATAATTTAATAAAAGGCTCTACCTGTACATAAAAAACTGATTTTTTTTTGTCTTCTGTTTCTTTGCAGGGCAAAGTATTTTCGAGGGAAGAAGCTGAACGGAGAGTATGAGATCCGGGTGGAGCAGGTACAGTAGATAAGTTATGCCTGCTTATAAATTTTGATGATTGATCTCAAAACTACTAAATCGAATGTTTATTTACCCATCAGCATTTAATTTAATGATATTGCGGATGACCTTCAGTGTATAGCCAATACACAGGCCACCTGCTTCTAAAATCTGCTGAAGTAAATCTTAAAACGGTAACACACCTCAAGATGAATCAGTATAAAACAATAATAGATGTTTCTTTAGTTCAGTATGTTATGTCTTTATCAGAACCCTGCATAGTGTATTATTGTTCTTATACCATGCCATTTATTTTTTAACATATATTAATACCTGTCCAACTGGGATGAGTGATGTCGTGACATTTATCATATAAAATCCAAAAATAGAAGACTACAGTCTTTGGAATTGAGTTATGGACATCCTTAAAGGAGAAATATGTTTTTTAGCACATTACTCCCTGTCATAAGGTTATTTCTGATCATACATAAAGGTCAATAGCAACATTACATTATGAGGAACAGTGCAGTCTTCGGAACTTGAGCTCGTTGCTGACCTTGCTAGCTTCCACAACAGATGTAAGTGCTGAGACAATCGTTCAAAAAACACAAACGCTTGTTTTCAAAGATGAGAAACTCACCAAGTTGTCAGTTGTGTCTGCTGATGTTCTGATACAAATAGTTCCATAGTATGCTTTGCATCAAGTTTTACTTATCATTTTATGAAGTCCATTGAGTTGTATAGACATCACCTAGAGGTTTTAGATGTAACTCTGCCGCCGGATAACAGAAGTTGGATTGTTTTGGAATCATCATTAACATCAGCGGACACCATTGACCACTGAGTAAGTTTCTCATTCGTAAAAAAACCCCCAAACTTTTATTATGTTTTTTGAAGGGTTGTCTCAGTGCCCATGCCAATCTGTTGTGGAAGCTAGTGGTGATGTCAGCAATGAGCTTGAGTTTTCAAGACTGCACCACTCTTCGTAATGTTGCTATAATGTTGCTATTGACCATTCTATATGATTGTAAATAACCTTATGACAGGGCTTAATGTGCCAAACACCAAACTTCTCCTTTAACTTTGGTATCCTGCAAGTGACTTGAAAAAATAATCAAGTCAAACTTAACTTTGAGATAAGTGTGGAATTAAAAACAAACATTTTAATCTTTTTAAACTTGATCTAGATTTAGATGAGAATATCGATACCACTCTGTATCTCAGTGTCTTCTCGTAAAGTATGAAGCTAACAGTCAGGAAGTAAATAGCTTAGCTTAGGGGAAAACAGCTAGCTAGCTAAACTAAAAAGCTTACTACTGCGCCTCTAAAGTTCACTAATTAAAACATAATATCTCCTTTGTTTAATCTGTACAAAAACCTATGTTTAAATATGTCATTTCTACTGAAATTATTTTTTGCTAGCTGTTTTGACGCTAAGCTGGCCTTAGCTAATAATTTACTAGTTCCAGCTTCATACTTTACAGAGATACACATCAATCTTTATTAACTCTTTGAAAAAAAGAAACTTTCTCCAGATTCTGAACTATTCTTTAAGCTAGCCAGATTTTAATTTAACACAATTGTGCCAATATTATTTACAATATACACATAAATATGTGAACAAGTCTAGACAAACTGTATTTACTGTGTGTAAAAATCTAATTTACCTCAAATAACTTAAGGTATACATCTGCAAGCCATTGCTGAGACTGGATCAGTCTTTGAAATGGAGTGGAGGGTTTTTATGAGAGAAGGGAAAAGAGACCACAAAAAGCTGGACCGGTGATTTTATAGCCTGTTTGCTCAGCTCTCTACTGTTGTGGTCACAAACTCTTTCTTGGGCATAGTGGAGGTGGGATATGAATGGAGATTTTTCTATGAAATGTAAATTCGTGGATTTTCAATCTCGTGTTGTCAAAGACATTGAACCCCAATAAAAATGTGGCGGAGTTAATTAGGTCCCTTAAGTTGGTACTTAAGAGGACCATATGAACCTCTTAGAAGTCCATCTATAGCTCCAGCTGACCTACTTAGATCTTGCTGGACCCTCCACTCTTTCCCAAAAGCCCTCTGCGTTGACGATAGCAAGTCAGTGGCTAATTGCTTTCAGCAGCCAGACTCTTCATAGGCTGTTAGTGCTTCTCTCTGAGAGCCTTAGGACGATGGAAACCCAATCTCTGTGTGAAAAGTTAGCGACATGCTGAGATGAACCCTTTTAGCGGATGACAATAAAAGCAGAGAGACCCACTGCACTTTTTTCCCTCTCTCTCTCTCTTCAGTCACACTTTTTTCTTTGGCTTTTTTCAATGGTCTGCATCAACACTGAGACATGGCAACAACATAAAGGTTAAAGCAGTCTCATTTGTTCAAACCCAAAATAAGAATAAAAGACATTTTTATGAAATGGACATGACCCTACCCAGCACAACATATGCCAGCTGCCATATTTTATGTTCATGCTGTTAAAGCTCTCTGATTCAGTGCTCACAAGCCCCAAACTAACATAACTCTTCTCTGGCTTACTTGCTGCCATATAAGGTACCATCTTTAGACTCCAGCACAGGCTCACCGCAGCATGTGATGCTGCAGTGGGTAGGCGTGATGCCAGTCTGTATGACAGAGGAAGAGAAAACCGCTCTCTGCTTCGATTGTTCAGTTTATTATCTGTCATTAAGGCTGTCCTGCCACCTGTATCTTCCCCAGACGCTGCACCACAGCAAATTTATGAGCCCATTGTTGTGGATCATTCCCTCTGATTTACATGGCCCACTTTTAAAGATACATTTGGCAGGCGCCTGAGGTCCTGTGTCCACCGGGAAACTCTTTTTATCCACTAAACAGATGCTCATGGGAGTGCCGGTGGTGGTTGTCCATCCTTATGAGTGACTTATAAAAACAGCCTTGAAGCCCTTGCTTCTTTGCAAATTGATAAAATGTGGCCAGTAGTAGCTGGTGTTGCTTTGAGTGCCAAAAAACACGCAAAGTGAACCTCACAGTCTTATTAATGCAACAACTTACCTCCCTTTTTTGTTTCTAAATGAAAAACGCAGCCAGAAATATGAGCAAAGGGACTTGAACTGGCCACACACGAGAGGATTTTCAAATCTTAACTAATTTTTTTTAAATGTGGGAGACCACAGACATAAGGACAGTTTCAACTGGTTTCTAACTTTATTATCTGCCCTCGCCTTTCACTTGTCAGCTCTGTTCTGGTTTGTCTTGCATGAGACGGCACTCGCGCTGTTGCCATGATTCCACAAGCTGGTCTTCATTCTTAATATTCCACTTGGCTCAGGGCACAGTTTTGTTTATGTTTATTGCCATGTTTGTAACTAAGTACACAACATGGTTGGTGACGAGTCCAGGTCTGCTCTCTCTCAATGGATATTGCGGGTATTTTGTCAGAGGCAGCCAGATCAGGAGTCGTAAATATCACACGTCTGATATTTATGATTCGAGATTGGGAAGGCTCTGACTCGATTGGGAGCAGTAAAATAATTGCATTAACACCACACACACAAGATTATTTAGACAAATAGTTGGTTGTGACAAGCCTCGAATGGGGCCACACACCCCGACTTGGGGGGGGGGGGCATTAAATTGGGCACAAAATCCTCTTGTGTGTGGCCGGCTTTACTCCCATGAAACGTCAGAGCCAGATACAAAGAGTCGCCTTTGCTTAAGGAGTTGTTTACAAACTTCTATCACTCTTCCTTTATCAGTTAATCCTTGGAGTCTAAAGGTGAGTTAATGAGAAGTGAGATCGAGTCACTACTCATTAAGCGTGAGTCTCTGACTCACTTTAATCACAAGATACAGAAAAACAATAAAACTAAGACAAAGTAAAAATAATGTCACAGTTTCCTCTCTCGTATTTGCCTCTTCTTTTTACCAGGAGTAATTACCCTGGTAAAAGATCAAACTTTAAGTGTTTGGTGCACCAAGTTGAATGCTGCTGTCAGCACACTAATACGCCCATTATGACAGTGCTAAGATGCTAATATTGAGCATATAATCCGAGGTGCAAAATACAGGAGGTCTTAGGGGAGTGTGAGACCCCTTCATTGACAGGTCAGACTCCTTGAAAGCCTCAACTTCAAAATTCTGGGGGGTCTCAAGAAAAAAACGTCATAGGAGTAGAAATGTCTTAAAAAGGTGTTTGTTGTCCAGAATTCATTACTGTACTTACTAGCTGCTGCAGCTTATGTACACGCTGGTCCATCGTCTGACAAGCCTTCGGCATCGCACTGGAGCACTGGATAGAGGTAGACCCCCTGATTGCTACATGGTATTTTGCACTGATGTAATTATTACCATTATAAATATCAAGGTTTAGAGTGATAGTGTAAGCGCCAAACGCAAAATGCAGCTAAAACTGATGGGAATTTAAAAAACTAATTTTCTGCTCAACCGCCAATTCATCCTTGAATTTAACAACACCAAACAAGTTTAACTGTGACAGCAGTAAAACTTTTGAGCTTCCGCTTTCATATTTTTTATGTTCAGTACACAACAGAGTCCCCTGGGGATGGGAAATAAGATTTTATTGATACCATTGCCATTATTGATCTGATTCTCAATCAATTCTTGATCAGTTTTCGGTGTGGAGAAAAGTAGGCCTACACAGGTTCTCAGTATCCACGTGGAACCAGCTTTATTATCATTACTGTTGATTAATGACCTTGCTGTAGACAGTCCGCAGGCTGCACTGCCCTTGCTGATGAGTTCTGCCCTTTCATTTTAGCATCACATGCCTGAGCATTGATAAGAGGAATTGATAAGCTCGGCAGCATGTGATACCGATTCAGATTCCAATCTGTTTAAACGGCTCTCAACTGGAACCAGTTCTCAGTTTCCTACCGTACCCCAAATTTGAGAATGTTTTTGAGGTTTTGTGATAGTTTTTTAGAAAGAAAGTGCAGCTGTTGACCCTCTAGCAATGAATTGGGTAGACAATGACATTTAGTTAGGCATTGTGAGGAAAGGCCGAATTTCCTGCATGCAGGGTATCTGAGGCAGAAGTGGTACAACTTGGACAAAACAGATGCAGTTCAGGAAAAATTTCAGGAAAAAGAAATGAGTGTAACCCAAGTGCTGATGAAAACCAAGCAATGTAACTTTGCACACTTATTCACAGAAGGTATTGCTTTCACCTGCTACATGCACGTAACTATGCAGTCCTCTATTGTAGCATGACAGGAATATTTTCAGAA
Organism: Naso annulatus; assembly: GCA_029783625.1. Classification (NCBI taxonomy): domain Eukaryota; kingdom Metazoa; phylum Chordata; class Actinopteri; order Acanthuriformes; family Acanthuridae; genus Naso; species Naso annulatus. The sequence goes on along the minus strand of JAPZDX010000015.1, from coordinate 4,625,110 downwards.
GTTTGTAATTGCAGCTCGTACTTTAAAACCTGTCTGGAGAGAAACTTAGTATTTAAGAGTTTTGCTATTTAAGTCTCATTTTAAAGGTCGACCCGGGCCTTTGACCCACATGTGTGCTATTGTCATTTTGGCCTACTGACATAACTGATTTGTTATGACACAAACGCTTGCCACTTTATACTTGGACCCAGAGTTGAGGTAGTTTCTTCAGAATAGTGGTGCTTTCCATCTTACGGGATTAGATATTTGTGTTGGGAGACTGGATGAATATAGCGACTATCAGCGATGGGCTGGTTGAAGCCAATATCTTGGTCTATTTCTGACATTTTATTTTGCTAAATTAATGGTCCACCTCCTTGAAAAAATAGGAACTGGCAGAGTCTGTGGTTTTCTATCTGTGATCAGAGAGACGTTAAGGAGGAATAGAACTGACCAGCGCAAAGAAATGCTGGCAGACCACCTGTAGAGCCGGACTCTGTGAGCAGGTTGACGAACAGTGCGGCCCTGCCACTTGCGCTGAAGAAAATAATAATAATTATATGTGGGTCAATAAACTGTTTCATTTTGTATCCATATTTTTCTGGCACAAATCCATTTAATCCCTGCACACTAAGGAGAGCAAGGGGTGGGGCTTGTCTGATGAGCGAAAAAAATGCTGTACACGATTGAACACTCAGTGAATTTCTCAGTGTAGAAACACCAGTGACTGCCTGCGCAAATATATCAATAATCGCCAAATGACGGGCTGATGGTGGCCGGAAGGAAAATCTTATTGTTAGACATATTAGGCCATCAGAGCCTTTTACATGTTTTACAGTGTGTGTGTGTGTGTGTGTGTGTGTGCATGGCAGCAGTGCCTGGCTGAGGGTCTCTTTAGCTAAGATCTTACCAACTGGAAGTTGTGGCTCTTTGAGAATTATGACAGTGCATTGTGAAAAACATGCCAAAATGAATTTCAACTGCCCGAGAGAAGATTGCAGACATAATGACACCCAACAAAAGACCACCAAACAGACTGTCTGTTTGCTTGCCAAAGTCATAAACACTGCAATTTACACGATTGAACAAATTAGCCAGTCAAATTTGAAGGGGTCTGTTGTTTGTGAAAGAACAAGGGGAGGTTCTTCAGGGTTGCCGGACCATGTGTGGTTTGGGTCGGGCAGGGCAACATCTGTTCAGCAGGCATATGACCTCAGCACTGTTCGCGCTCCTTTCTGCTGCAGTCATGGCAGCTCACAGGCAGTTGGCTGTATGTTATCCGTACCCTTTTTTGGCTGGTACTCGCACATGACATCGGGCATCTGGGTAGAACTTGTTCAAGGCGGATGATTTAGTTTGGACATTTGACCGACCCAGCAGCCCTCATGCCTCCTGTTTCCCCGTGGCATTCAGCATCTGTCTTGGATTTCAACATTTAGTGCTTCAATGGATTATTTCTCTGCTGTAAAAGGTGTTAGCGATTAGCAGCAAATACTTCTCCTGTGGTGCACATGAATGGTCCACTGTACCTCAGACCTCTGAATTGCATCAGTATGTGATTTAACTGAGCTGATCAAGAATTACTAAAAAAAAACAAAGGATGTCAACAAAACTTTACCCTGCAACTACAAATATAAAATTTACCAGTCTGTTCTCTCTCAATATTTGCACATAATTCTGAATAGTTTTACCTCACATAACAATAACGTGTTTGCACATTCCTGTTTTGTAGTTGGCTCGCAATGCTGTCCGAGGGCAATGTAACTGTTTAATGTAACATTCTCCGTTCAAATTGTATTTCATCGAGGCCTTGGTTGGTCAAGGTTTTCCCCATTGAAACTCAGAAGGTGAAGAGGTGAAGGAATAAAAGAAGCACTTTGTGCCCCAGAAAGACATCTATTTTCAGATGAAAGGAAACTGCACAATAAGAGGCTGCCTCTAGGCTACAGTGATTTTTATCAACAGTATTTTCAGTTTGGTCACTCGGGACTGAAAATAAAAAGGAACAACTATCAGCTGGAACAAGGTCAGCGTTAAGAGGAATATAATAGGCATTTATGTAGAGGCAAAGTTTAAGATCAGAAACGTTGATTACGGTTCGGATCTGCATTAACAGTTGAGATCATCTTGGGGGGTTTTTTGCCTTCATTTGCCTCTATAAATAAATTATAAAAATGTATAAATAGATAGATAGATTAGCTCAAACACTGGTAATCAGTGAGAAGTGCTAGCCTACCTCTGCCTGAAGTCATCAGATAAACTTTCCAACATCTCTAAACGATGCTGTGCTTGCTTGTTGTAGCTTGTTTATTTACCACGTTCTGGTTTTTTTTAGACTCAGATGAGCGCCTACGCAAAACCTCTGCAGATGTGCTCGTAAGTGGGCCAACAAAACCAAACAAGAAACAAAAATTTTAAGTACATGAAGTGCTAATCTGAATCTAAAAATAACATGGTTAAAGAAGTCACAACGAGCACACAGGGCGATTTAGAGTTGTTGAAAATTTTATCTGGTGACTGCAGGCAGGCTAGGCTTCCTACTGACCAGCAGAGTTTGAGCTCTGCCCGTCTCACGTACATAAGAGGCGAACTCCAGTTGGCACTTGATTGCCAGTCAAGATACACTGGTAAGAATCGCTTTACATTGTTAATATGGACTTAAAACTGTTGTGAAATGTAAAATAATAGAATTTTAAATACGCGATAAAAATGTGACTAATCATGATTAATGTTGCAGAAGGTAACTTCTGCTAAGGAGCTAGCAAGCTAACGTTAGCTGTAGCATAAGACTCACCGGGAAACAGTTTTCCTGTGGCTGTTTGCGTCGGCTCGCATTTTATTTCGTTTGTTGTCGCTCTCTCTTTTAGAGCCAGTTCGAACCGAGATGAAACTGTTGCAGGGAAGGTTGCGGCGGACTGAACTGTCACGTCTCAGCTTGAGCTTGAGCCGAATGAAGTTGTCGCCTGCAGACACTCTGCTGTCGGCAGAGGCGAGTCAGAGCGTAAGGCACGAACAGCTCATCAGCTCGCACAGACGACACCTGTCGCTATGAAGTGCAGCACAGACAGGCGATTTAGGACAGAGACT
>JAPZDX010000015.1:4582381-4594944 GCA_029783625.1 Naso annulatus | reverse complement strand
TTGGATTTCTCTTTAAGGATCAAACTTGACCAAGTGTTTCTGTGTTTAGCAGACAGTATATTGACAAACATGAACCATAGAAATAGTGACACACGAATGCCGCAGCTGGAGAAAGAGCCTCATCATCACGTGTAAAGGCAGAACTTAAGAGAACCCCTACGGGTGTAGATTTGTTGGCTTTACACTTAATATTTTCCCTCAAAGGTGGATATTACAGGTTGAAGACTTTTAAGAAGTACGCTTACAAAAAGCAAAACTTCGTCTGTCAAAAGACAAGACAATAGGGGGATATTTTTCAAGAAGCTAAAAAAAAAAGTAGGGTATATTACATCACTAAAGTAAAAATATTGTAGTAATACCTAAACTTTACAGTAAGTTACAGTAAAGATTAAGTCCTCAAGCAAATATTGGCCTTTAAATTAAGTATCAGGCACAAGCCATCGCAGGCTTCTTCCTCTAGTATGATGTGTCTTCAGCCGAGCACAAACTGTGTTTGTACTGGAACTTGTTTTAAGTTATGTTTTCACAGTAAGAAAACGCAGGAAAGACACCATGTTTTTGTCCTTTTGGTACAGAGATACATAAATTTGAAGAAATTGTTTGGCATGATGTGAAATAAGCTCTTTCGCTTTCTTTCTCATAGTTACTGCTCTCATGTCTGTCTGGTAAATATGAAGCAAAATGGTTAGCTTAGCATAGCATAAAGACAGAAGACAACTAGCTTGGCTCCCACCTGTAATATCTCAAAATTCTGTTTTAACAATTTGATATTTGTGTGACTTAAGTTAGATATAATGGGATTATTGGAGAGTGTGTGGTTAAGTGGTGCTGGTAGGCAGATATTAGTTCTGTTGTACAGGACCAGGTTAGCTGTTTCCTGTCTTAATGCTTGTAAGCTTGCTAGCTGCTAGCTGTAGCTTCATACTTAGCATACGTAACATAAGTGGTACTGATCCTCTCATGTTACTTTAAGAAAGACAGCAAATCAGCCTATTATCCAAAACGTCAAACTACTCTGAAAGCAGCCAACTAGAGCAAAGCGACAGTTTTTGTCTTTAGTGCCTCCCACATTCAGTGACAGTGATGAAGGGGCCGTTACTCCGTTTGAGGCGAATCTGTGTCTGTTATTGGAATGGACGGAAGGTACAGCACAGGAGGGGGGAAAAAAAAAAAAAAAACAGATAGAAAAGATGGGGTCAGGTGTAGAAGAATGGATTTAGTGACAATATTGTTACTTTCATTTATATGTACAGTATAATGTCCATTTGAAATAGTTAAATACAAAAAGATTGAATATACACTTACAAAATATCTCATTGTCTGAAACCTCTGCTTAGACTTGACTTTCACTGGATTGGCAAAGAGTACCAGTTGGGGGAACTATGATCAAGCTAACCAAAAAGTACCCTAAGTACCATACATTGGAGATGCTAGTCGTTCATTCTGGACGGTTACACAGGCTGTGATGGTTGTCACAATGTAGGTTTGACCTATTTATATATACATATATATGTATATTTTTTTTTGTTTTTTGCAGATATACCACATGGTTACAGAGTAATTCAATAAACATATAAATAAATGTAATACAGAGGTTTCAGCTGAGTTGATAGTTCATTTCTGTAGCTTATGTTATATACAGCAAAAAATAAAATATATCTCTGCCAAAGGTGAGCTCCTTCCTGGGTTGGCACTGCAACAGACGTTTTTAACATTTCTGAAATTCGTCAGTGCTCAACAGAAAGGGCAATGTTTGTGATGTAACTGCAAAACGAGTTACATGGCAAACATTCGGGTAAGCAGAAATACTACCATCCATAAAGACACTTTACAGTAAGAACTGAACGTAATCGATGTATACTTCACCGTAAAACAATACCATTTTCAAAATGTATTTTGAAGCCAGAATGAAGAGGTGTGACTTTCAGAGCTCACACCGCTCATTAGCACTCGATCGAGTTAAAAAGATTATTGGCTCCGCTCTGTATCGCTGACGCGCAGAACTGAGTCTAATGCTAGCAAGTTCAGAAGCAATACTGTAAAACCTTTACATCTCAAATTTACATTAATGGCTGTATTTTTTTTTATTGATTGAAATTCATTTGATTCTTCATGGCCTTCTGTTCTGTGAGTCTTTGCTTTTTAAAACATAAACTGCCTCCATGCACAAATCGACCACGATACTAGTTTAGCAGTGGGCTGACTGCAGGTCAGGTTAATGGCAATGATACTTTCAATTGTGTACAGGTTACTGCTTTTCTTGGGAAGTACTTTTCCATGTCTGAAGATCACAGCAGAGGTTGATTTAGTTTCACACCTACCTACGACCTTTTAAAAGTCTGTCTTTTTCAGCTATAAAACACCACTTAACTCTAGAGAGACAGTTCGGTAAAAGGACTGTTTGATTTGTGGTTTTGGAAATGATAATTAAATTTAACAGAGCGATCTGCACAACAACAACAACAAAAAAAAGGTATTGTTTTCTATCAGAAGTGCTACGAAACAGGCACTGTAATGGATTTGATCTTTTCTCTTTTTTTTTTGCCCATTTTAAGAGGCTGTCACCCGGGCTTGTGAGCTTTAAAAGTCCTGTAATACACTAGAAGTGATCGGGATGGGAGGGAGTCAGGGAGGCGGCAGTGGATTTCAGGCAGGCTGCGTTAGGGTTCAGGGGTCGGTGGTGTTGATGGTGGTTTTGTCGCGTGCGGTCATGCCCCGGTACCAGCTGCAGTAGCCTTCCTTCTGTTGGATGCAGGCGTAGTGCCGGGACTGGTAGCCGGGATAGCCAAAGTGCGACAGCATGTCCGTCCATAGGCACTCGTTCTTTGAGGTCACAAAGCAGGGCAGGTAGTGGCAGGGCTTAATCTACAGAGACAGAAGCGAAACTAAAGATGTAGCCATGAAGCAGGACACAAAACTATACTAGCAACAACTAGTGTAGACTCACTGTGCTTGTCAGTACTGTAATATATTGAAATATATTTTAAAACCTCCATCCTTCTCTTTCTTTTATTATTGTTTTTTTCTTGTCTAGGCGGGTCTCTATAATATCACTATTTGGAAAACTTTATAGCCTTCATATATACTTACATTTAACTTAAGGTTTAGGTTAACTTTAAAATAACAGTTAGACATTTTTGGAAAATAGCCTAGTTTATTTCTTTTCTAATGACAGCACACCAAATATAAAGCTAGAGCCAGCAGGCAGTTAGCTTAGCCAGCTTAATTTTGAAAATTCTAGGAAACGGGGTCATTACAGCTTTCAAATCTACCAAAATTCACCTTTAGTGCCTTTAAACAGCTATTTAACAGCTTTGATATTGTTGGCTTGACAGTGAGCCGGTACATAGTTTGTTTTTACTTAACTTTGGATAGTCCTAGCTAGCTGTTTTCCAGCTAACAGTCTCTGTGCTAAAGTAAGCTAACATTCTCCTAGCTTTAGCTGCAAACTTAGCATGACTGAGGTATGAATCTCTTCGTACAAACTTTGACAAGACTGCAAATAAGTATATTTCACAAAAAGACATTTTTTTTTTATGTCTATAAACCACAAATTGGGCTTCTTTTCTTAGGCTAACTGTAATCAGCAGTAGCATGCAACTTCAACAACAGTGAGTCTACTGTCTAGAAGTTTGTGCAAAGGCCAAAGTAGAATTAGCTTAATGAGCTATTAACATATGAAAAATCTCACAATTGTACAAGAGAAATGAGCTTGAATAATCAGAGAAAGGAGGTTTGATTTGATGAAATATGAAAGGGTGAACATGCACTCAGTGAAACATCCACAACATGTAATCTTGTCTTTGCTTTTCAGCTTTTGCTTTTTAGTCAGTCACTGCAGCAGATTAATAGATGAGATGTATAAAGGCAGTTTTTATAACTAAGTGCAAAACTAATAAGCGTACCCTGGCATTCGGATGTTTTGTGCCGTTCAATGTTAAATGAACCTCAGCCATCTTTCTGAAGCAGTGATGTTTTTGTTTTGTGTCTCGATGATTCAGTTTGATTTTACTGAGCCCCTATCATGCATCACAACCTCCAGGTGCTCACACAAAAAGCAGCTTAACGGATGAATTTAAAGCATGAATTGGCAGGAAGATTCACACAACTATTCAGAGGTGATGAACGGAAACGCAGTGTTTAGTGACAGCAGAACGGAACCATCAGCTACACAGAGCTGCACTTACATGGATCTGAATGAGCTAAAAAAATTCAATTAGCAAGTTAGAGGGCACACTTCCCATTTTGAATGTGTTTGTTATTCAAGCCTGGAGAATCTGTCCTCTACGGTTCAGAGACGTTCAACATGAGTTCCTGGTTTGAGTTGTTTTAATGACATGTGGGGAATAATTTTCTAACTTGAATGACACGGTTCCTGCTCCGCAGTGCAGTAAATCATCATTTGTGGAGGAATGTGGAGGACGGCGGAGCGTGTTTAACAAGTGTGATGATGTTTATGCCTGCCTATGCTTACTGACTCTCAGACTTAAGTCTCGGTTGATCGATGGCCTTCTCTGGATGCCTCTGGGTTGCTGCCATGTATACACTGTTTACAGGCGCTGGCCTGCACTGGGAACAAATAGGGCTCTCTGCTAATCCACTTATACTGATAGGGGCCGATGGCGTTAGCAGATGTCCGGGACATTGCTGTACAGTAGGACGTTTTCGAGGCAGGGCAGCAGCTGCACAGCGGCCGGCTACATGTTTGAGTCATAAAACTGGCAATGAAGACTTGAGCTGAATCCAGACTTGTTAATAAATAACTCCCAGTGGTGGTGGTAAAACTTGTTTTCTCTCTCTTTTTCTATCTCTGCTGAACATCCATAACGCTATCCATGATAATAGCAGAAAGAGTCTTAGTAAAAATAATACCGCGTAAGAGCCATGCAACCATGAAGATCACTTAAAGTAAATGATTTTTGCTTGTGCCAAGTTGAACAGTAGCATGACAGAGCCTAAATTGGTTTGACCTTTCACATACCAAGGCTCTTCTGTCAGAAGTATTAACTTCCTCCTGTAATAATTAATAAGCACTCTACAGCAGAAGACTTTATATAAACGGTCAAGCAGTTGCAACAGCTTTATGTTCTGTTTTTAGTTACATTTTTGGCAGTAAAATGGAGGAGCAGTAAGCTCTAGCTCCTCCTTTTCTTGATCCGCCTCCTGCCTCTTCTTCCCTCATCTTCCTTGTTCTTGATGCATGGAGCTTGTTGGTTTCCACTCACCCTGCAGTTGCAGCCCAGCTGGTAGCGATGGTTGATGCCTTTCTTCTGGGCCAACGAGAGGCGCTCCCACCGCTCGTTGAAGTTGCACAGCCCTGTGTAGACCTTGTCATCGTACACTCGACCTGAGGAAGAAAAGAATGGAAGGAACAGGTTCAGAGAAAAGTTATTTTTGAAGTGCCGCTTGTAAACTTGGGAGATCTCTGCTGTTACGCACACTGTTGGGATTTCATTCAGAAATTAAAGTTGAACTGTCAACACCTGATTCCGGCTTATCAGGTAGTCAGGATAAGACTTTCCTTTTTTGCCGACACAAGTGTAGACAGGTGCTGACAGACTAATTAAATTGGTGCTTTTTAAAGCAAAAAATTAGCATCAAAGGTGTGGCAAGCTAGCACATCTGTGAGGCTGTTATTAGCAGCTAGCTAATTGCTTGTGTCAGCATGCTAACATGCTCATACTGACAGTGCTGTTGTGTGAATTTTTAGGAGGTACAGTGTTTATATTTTCTTTTAATATCTTGATATGTTAGCATGCTTACATTTGCTAATTAGCACAAAACACAAAATTAACCGGTGAGAACATCATGTTACTTTTGCAGGTAATATAGGAGAAATTAAGGGAATATAATTCAGTTCATTATGTGGGAACATCTGTACAAATTTCTGGCAGTTCTTCCAAAAAACAGCCAAAGTTTTGAACTCCTATAGCATTGACCAGATAGTGTTTTAGGTTGCTTTCGGAATATGGAAAATAGGAATATGAATTAGTAAGAGTGTCACTTAATAACAGTTGGCATCATATTGTTGTTGCCCTTTAACAAAAACAAAAAAAAAAGTCATGAGTCATGAGGCCATGAATGCTGTTCTGTTATCTGTCTAATTTCATTAGCCTCTGTATGTAACATAAGATACTATAAACAAAACTGCTTAAGCAATCCAGTTTGTTTATGTATGGTAAGATGATCTCATACAGTAAGTCCATATTAAATCAACACCCCTATTTCTGGGTATCCAGAGGTCGGCAGACATCTATTTTTAGCGCCAAACGTTTGCGGCTCATGGACTCCTGAGACAGGTGCACCGCGGCGGCCTGTGAGCGCTCAGCAACATCATGATTTGTCTCCTTGCATGTTGTCACCATGCGAGAATTTGACAGCTCACAAATATGTGCTTCTTCGACCCCCCTGAACCTCCTGCCCGGCCTGCATCCCTGCACTGGGATTACTGGAGTTACTGGAGGCTTATTACATGGTGTTGAGTGTGGGACATGCTCCTAAAATACTAAGCACTCAAGGCTCGATCAAAAGAAGGGCCAAGCAGCTCGTCTCACAGGCCCTGGTGCGCTTAAATTGCACATAATAGACTCTTTATCACATGCGGGATATCTTATTATAGATGCCTTGAGAGCAGCGAAAGACGTCAGTGATGTCACTTACACCCGGACTGGGTAAACATAGCCATCGCTGCCTGGCAACGCCGGCTTGTTCACTTGCACTGTGGGGTGTAGTTACAGTATTTACAGGTCGGGGCTTAGCGACAGTTATACGCCGAGCACAGCAGGGTCCAAAGTAAACTGCACCTCTGTTAGAAATAGCAAGTCATAAAAGCTTCTCCTGGAAAACGTCAGTCGCTTCCTACTAGCTGTTAATTACAAGTTGTGAGAGAAAAAATGGCCTTTTTGCTGTTTGCTGGCCTGAAAAGTCGAGGAAAATGAGTGAGAAAATGTGAAAAAAATTACCCGGCTTTGCCTACTTGCACAGAGGCAAACGCTAGTTTATAAATAGTGGGGAGGTTTATGTCACAGGACAAATGAAGTCCTTGGAGAGGACAGGACTGAGGGATTATGTTGGGCCAGACAAACTCAAAGTGCTGCAAGCAACTCGCTGAAAAGTTCTCTCGGGGAGCTTTTACTGACAGCAATAACTCAATGCATCAATCAATGATTGTCCCGTTTGATAAAGATCTTATCAGCTGCATACCAGCATAAAGAAGCAAAACAAATAAATACTGCATGTATGTGTAAATTAAGTCGGCTTACCTGTGATCAGGTACTGGTACTTGTTGATGTCAAACTTGACGCCGCACAAACTCTCTGACGCATCAGTGTATATGTGCTGCACGTGCTGCACTTTGTCAAATCCCTTGTACATCTGCAAGACATGAGAAAGCAAATTGGAGTGACAAATTAAATAAACACCGCAGCGCTGTGTACCCGTTACTCTAGCACAACACCCTGGACTCCACCTCCTCCCATAAATAATCAGGAATGAAAACAGTACGCCGGCTTTATCAGATGACATTTCTTCAGGAATGCCTCGCGGGAGAAGGAGTATTAGGCACTGCCCTTAACTAAATTGTAGATAACATGATTAGGTTGTGTAATGTGCTTTGACTTTGATGCCGTTTTGGCAAGGTCACTGCTAAACTGCGGAACTCAGCTCCTTCTATTCAGCAAGTATGCAGAGCAAGCAGTTGCCCTGAGAACTGTTGTGTTTTCTTCAGTGTCATTTATTTCTCTGGGAATAACAGGAAATCCCTGTTTAGACGTGTCACTCCCAGAAAAGCGGAACAGACTGTGACTTAAGCCCAAAACTGTTGAGGTTTGGGAAAGCCAAAGGCATTTGTCTCAATGGATTTGTTGAAATATGGATGAAATTCTTTTCTAGTATAGCCACAAGGAAAACTACTGTTTGCAGGATAAAGCAGCAGTCTGTAATACAAATCAATAACCCAAGAGGTGCAAAGGTCACATCTAATTCCTGAGGATTATCCTTACAGTGATGATTGATGTGGTTCACTAACAAGAGGCCACTTAATGCTTTTGTGCAACCTGGAACTGCACTGATGCAGCGCATGACTCTGCTGAAATGTTTACACTCGGAGTGAGGAGTTTGGTTTAGCCGTAATGCCTGTAAGCATGCTAATCCTCCGGCCTGGCTCCTGTCTCAGCAGCAGGCCGATGTCAGCATCTGTCAGAAATATGCAGCGTTATGTAAGAATATAGAGGAAGAGAAGAACGTGCTTTCAGGCTAAGTGTCCCAAACTGCTTTTCAGCCACCACACAGCAGCTGAGGGCGCAGAGAGAGAGTATTGTAACTCAAGAGTTCCTGCCACTTCCAGTTTCTGACATTTTATGTACCTGTGCTTTTTAGTAAGAGATCAGTGAGTCATTCTAAAATGGAAAAAATAAGAAGGTGTGTTTCTTATTTCATGTTAACAACTGACCCGTGCCCTGTGTGTGGTTACTATGAGAATGACGGGTTATGCTGTTATCTTCTTGATAACAGTGAGGCAATTAGCTTAGCCTAGCTAAAGTCTGAAAGCAGTGGTAAACAGCTAACCTGGGCCTGTCCAAAGTGAAACAAATTCAGTTTGTTTAATCCTACACAGAAATGTACTGATGACAAGTTATGTTTTTATAAGATTCACTTTACTTAATAACTTTAGAGGTTTTGATAGGCTAGCTTTTTACCATTGCTTCCAGTGTGCTGCTAAGCTAGGCTCTGTACAGCTAAACATTAAGCTAAAGTCTGTACGGTTAGCATAGCTTATCATCGAGGCTAAAAGCAGGGGCAGACAGCCAGCCTGGCTTTGTTGAGGGTAAAAAATCTACTTGTCGCACCTTTAAATTAGCAATTGATTAATTTAAGCCAATTAAGCTTTATTTGGTTTGAGTGATATGTCAGTTTATTAAATTTAGAGTGCTGGTAGGATTTTTCTAATTTTAAACCAAGCAGCAAAAGCTGTTCTTCTAGTTTTAATGCTAAGCTAGGCTAATTTAACTGGCTCTATCTAGTTACTGGGCCGAGTAACACTGGTATTAACCTTCTCCAGTTTTCTGCAAGTAACGCAGAGAAAAAGAGTAAGTGTGTTATCCAAAGAGAGATTCAGTGTATTGCTCAGCTGCACTTCAGCAGACGACTGACGCACTCACCTTCATTTGCTTGACTGTGTAGCGCATCGTTCCAAAAGGTCCATCTCTGAGGAGCTTCTTGCCCACCACTTTAGCTCGAATCACTGCAAAGAGAAAAGAGAGGGACTGGTGAAGGACTTTGAAACGATCTGAACAAACTGTCACATTCCTCCAACGTTCAACTTTGAGTTTTCCTCTCCAATCCATTAAAATAACACACTGCCTCGGCCAGTAGGAGGCATTAGCAAACCCATTATAAATACCATTTCAGGACGAGGTTGGCACCACAGTTAATCCGTTTATCCGATTTTCTGCATTGCTGCCGTGTGCCAAGGGAGGCCAGCGGGGAAAAAAACACTACAGGGACTTTTGGGTTTGATACAGAAATTAGAGGAAAGAAGCCTCGTCCATTTACAGACTTGGAATATCTAAAATGGAACTTGTGGCAATCACAGGAGGCCATCACATGCTTTTTTTTTTTTTTTTTTTTTAACCTTGGTTTTGAATTTGTAGGTTTATTATTGGGATCAGAATTGCAAAATCTGACTCCAGTTTGCGTTCTGCTGGTTAAAAACACCAGAAATGTGGAACGTGTGGAAAGGCTGCAGTGTGTCTCCTCTGTTTTAACAGGTTTCTTTCTATATTGGGATCAGAGCTTAAAAAAGATCTAATCTGTGTGCAGGACCCTCATGCGAACCTCTGCGAGGTGAAAATGCTCAGAGGCGACTTTGACTTGTTTGCTTTCACTCATGTTGTAGTGAGGGGGCTCATTGTGGAAGGCCAGGGAGCTGGGAGTGTAGAATTGGGTGATAATTTGAGCCTCTGAATAGAGTCTAACCAGAGCTGCGGGCCCTGCATAAGTGTTCAGTCCTCTGTGAAGTTCACCTGCTGCCCACAGCCCACCAACCGCAGACATAACTAACACTGGCCATGTTTGTTATCTTCTCCCGGTGGAATTTCCTTCACACATTCTTTAGGGGCTCACATTCCCCAGAAAGGGAAAAAAAAAAATTAGAAGCCTTTCATTCTTTTTCAACTGGAGAAAGAAATGAGGCACATGGCATCCTCTGGTTGGTCTGTATTTGTCTCGCTGTCCGACTTCCAGGCAAATGGAAACGGACGTTAAAATAAAACTCAAACAGGAAGCAGTTACAGCACAGCCACCCAAAAATAGTGACCTCAAATTTACTTTGGACATGAAGAACCCTATTTGAACCGAGTCTTTATTTAAACAACCCCTGAAATCCTATTTTGATCCACATGAACAAATCAGATGAATGTGGCCATCCAGCAGCTTACCAGTAGAAATGAGCCAGTGAGCCCAATTCAGGTGATTTGGTGTGTTTTTATAAATGCTTGTCTGATAAAGGTTTTAGAAATGTTTGTGATTAAGTTTGTCAAACTTTAACCACGTGTGAAATATAAAGTTAGTTCTTTTGAATTTCTCTAGAAGGAATAGCTGAGACTGAGTGTTGGTTAAATTACAATTTTGACCAGATGATGGTGCTGGACGAAAAGTCAGAACATCACCATCATCGGGTCAAAAAAAATGTCAACTGTTCCTTTAAGCGAGAAGAATTACAGAACTGCAACATGGAGCAATCTTTCAAAGTGCATTTGTGTGATAACACAACGCTCATAAGTGCTTTTAATTCACCTGCCAGCACAATAACTGACATAACCAAGTCAAATGCACAGAATTTCAAACCTTTCGGCAATAATGTACCAACTCCCTGCCAGCCCTCCGCGTCTGAGCTTTCACAATAACTTGCTGCAGAACATTTGATCCATTAATCTGTCAACTCTTGTCATATGAACTGAAAAGTGCCATAGGCCTGATGGAACTCTGCTCAATGTACCCAAATGCTGTTTGACAGATGTTTGCCGCTGCAATTACAGAGGAACGGGGGCACAATTACAGAGGAATGTGCAGATATAACAGGCTACTTTTCCCTCTGTTTAAATACACTGTTGCTGATATTTTAAGTGTCACCCCAAAACCTAGTTTCCTCCTCTAGCCTGACCTCAAAACCAACCCTCAAGAGAAACAAATGTTCGTGTTTGAAGGACCACGGGGTCAGCTGATTCTACTGAAGTACATCCAGATAGGACCCCTCTTGTTGGACGGCAGCCACTAATTGGCAGTGAGGGTGCCATCATCCAGAGGAATGTGTGAAGGGCCTCAGCTGCTCCAGAGACAGAAGATTTGTGTCATTCCCCTCGCGTGACCTCTTGACCCCCTCTGCATTCACCGGTTATATTTACGTACCACCGCAGAGCCGCCTGTTCACGTCAAAAGGCTGCGTTACGTGTTTATTTAACCCAGTTTCTTAACGTGATCTCACATCACCCTGGTTTAATTGCAAACCATGGACGCACTGTGTAGAAAAAAAGTCTTTTTCATCAGTTCATTTTACCTTTCAAATTTCTCTATTATTCTACCTTAACATGCACATATGTGTGCATTCTCTACCTCATACGGATTCATACTGACGAATATCTACTTTCTATTTTTTTTTAATTCATCGATTTTGTGGCATGAATTTATACATTAATACAGAAAATGAGCTGTAACTATTTAATGTTTCACAACATGATGAATTCATATGATGACAGAAACTTTTATACATTAAGAAGTATGATTGATTATTTACACATTTATGAAAATTGTGATGAAGCAGGAGGTCCGACAGCTAAAGTGCTTTTATTTTAAACTTGATTTGGCTCAACTTGTTCAGATCCAGATGCTACGAATCTTAAAGATGAGTTAAATATGAATATCTCAGTATTTGTGCAGGCAAACATAATGAAACTGCAACCTTTGTGCATGGTTTTTAGTTCTGACATGCTGTCTACTTCATGGGGAGCTACTTGACTCTAGAGTTTCATAATATATCAGCTATAAGTGGATACAAGCTGCTATTTTAGTTGTTAGTAACCGAGAAGTTATTATAGGTAAGTTTAATATCAGTTAACCTATAAAGTAATTTAAGAGTCTCACTCCCTCGTACTTTGCTAAACATGAGGTATTGCAAGCCAGCGCCGTGACGCACAAGTATTCATCTTCTCTGCAGAGGATCTGACATACATTTTCAAGAGTGGGAGGCATGATAAGAGAGGTAACCGGGATCTGACAAAAAAAGGAAAGAAGAAGTGAATCCATTTCTCACTCTGTATCTCTCGCCTGAAGCGAGGGATTACACAAGCGTGAATGCGAATCCTAAATCTCAAGGTGAGCATGTAATTTAGTTAAACATTTATTTCAACCTACGTACAATGTGGCAAACTGAAGGCATGACAAGAGTAGGGTTACTCATTTGTGCGAATGTGTGTATACGTGTGTGTGTGCGTGTGTGTGTGTGTGTGTGTGTGTGTGTGTGTGTGTGTTTGTAAGGGAAGAGAGCTAGCCAGTTGTCACACCGTTAA
>JAPZDX010000015.1:4571716-4582281 GCA_029783625.1 Naso annulatus | reverse complement strand
GCGAGGCACAGGGCGAGTGATGGTGATTTTAGTATGCAGAAAGTGGTCCAAGTTTGAGGGGGCGAGTAGGAGGAAGAGGAATTCTCAGGATGACACACTACCACGCTCAAAAATAAACACTGAAACAGAATCCGCTGAAACGCCGGAGCAGAAAGCCTGAAACGTCCGCTCGCTGGCTGGCAAAATGCAAAGGCAGCCTGCGCAGGATGAACTGAGCTTTTATCACTACCTCTGATACTTAAAATCTACCATACAGCATTTATAGTCGGTCAGGATTTGTGTTAGTTTTGATGAACGGATTGCAGAGTCAAGAAGTCAGCAAACTGACTGACTGAAGTAATCTCATTTAAAGAAATATGTAGCTTAAGTTTACTTATGTTACCTACAGTAGAATTAGTCACCTTAAGCTAGTGGTAATACCACTAACATGAGGCTAAAGCAGCAAAACCTTTGAGTAAATTGAACTGAACGAGGGTGCATTTTATCTGTAGGGATTTTTAAAAAAGGGGGCACTTGAGTTAACTATGAACCGTCACAATATTACACTAGGACATTTAAATGCATCAAATCTTTATTTGAAAATAGAGTCTAATTGATTAAAGATTTAATTGCTTTCTCCTGAGAGTTAAACCTTTCTAAACAGAACAAAAATGATCCTTTTACAGACTTATTTACAACTTTTTACAGGGTGACAAATTTGCTTTTCACACGTTTTTCCCCCTCTGGATTAAGGCATTGGGATCTCGAAGCAACTACTCATTTAAATTCAAACATTACGCTAGCTGACCTCAAAAAAAGCGAATTGTCTGAGCTAAAATTGGTGTCTTCAGTGAGCCTTGCCAATGTATTTAGAATAAATTCCCTAACAACAAAGCCCAGTCTCCAAATCAGTGAGTATGTTTGAGTGCACTGGAGAGGAGAGTCGCAGCCAGCACTCGACGCCTTGACAGTTGGCCTGGCATTATCTGTGCTTCCTTGCTACCTTGGTGCCTGTTATTCAAATCTATTTCTCCTTTTATCTTTGTCATTTGGCTCAGTCGTTGTGTCTCTTTCTCGCCGACTGCCTCTCACCTATTCTTACATTATTACGTAGCTGTTCAAATGTCAATGATAACCTAAATTCTTATTAGTAGTTTGATCTCTGCTTGGATTATCTGACTGTTCTCGTTTAACACTGACTTTGCTTTTTTTGAAATTTACTTCAATAAACAAATACAAGTTGTATTAGAATTACTGCAAAGTCGATAAGGGGTCAAATGCTTTTACAGTGCATCTGACGCTGATTAAATCATTGGTTTGTGGTGTAATAGTCCCTGTATCATCATGAGTGTGTGCTTGGCTGATGTCCATCGCCCCTTTGCACGTCTCCAGTTTAAAGCAGTGAGCCCCTGAGTGGCTGTGCGGTCATCAGGGAGGGGAGGGACGGACGGGAGATTTGATACGTTGGCTCAGGGGACGAACATCCCAAGCTTGTTTGGAATCCAGGACCTCTGACATCTCGTCGTATTTTAACGCACTTTTGGGAAAACTGCGGATATCTGGTCTAAACTTACATAATGCTTCTCATAACAGGAGTCCTGGCATCGCTCAGGTTATCAGCTGTCACCTGTTGAACTGCAGATGGAGGGGTAGTAATTTAACTAAATGCTACACAACTCATTAATGGAAGGAGGAGGATGTATTTGTACCAGGAGAGTGCCGACACCAAGCTTCAAGCCACGCAACACTCTAAACCTGCTATGCAATACTTGTTTGACAAAGCTCCTCTGTGCGCAAGAAAATACCCACAGCAGGGCGGGATCCATTTCTCTCACTGGCCTGATCCTCAGTCACAAACTGAGCAAACACACACATCACGCTAATCCTCAGAAACTGACCTGGTTCATGGTGCAAGCATGTAAGGGTTTGCTCCTGTCACCCCGAGCGCCTGAAAACTCGTCGTTAGGGAGCGATATTAAATCTCAGGGTCAAAGTTTACTGCCGGGCCTCTAATCTTGCTTTCGGAGGGCTTTGGAAAAACAAGCGCTGTTCATTTCCCCTCGTGAATGGGCTGCTTTAACGCAGCTGTCTAATAGGAGCCAACTAGGTCTCTGCACAAGAAAGGAGCCAGGTCATTGCCTGGTGCCCAGGTATGTTAGCGGGGGGAAACTGACAGGATGTTTCTAACCTCATTAGAACAGAGTTAAGCCAGCCCAACACATTGTGGATGATTCCCCACTTACAGCTCTCTGAGTAGAAACCATCAAAGTGACATTTTACCGGCAAGTACTCGACTGGCAGCCAAGAAAACAAACTCAAAACACTACAAATCTTGACGAGGAACGACAGCCATCTGTTCTTAGAGCACCTTCACGCTCTCAAATATTTCAATTTAAATTTGCTAAATAAAGTGAGACAGTCTGCAATAACCCAATTTCCAATTCTTTAACCTAATTGTGATTCATCCAGTGGAGCGCCTGCGGGTGATTATGGGTCAGGGCCAAGAAAACAAGAGCAACACGCTTTGAACTCAAGTACGGGTCTTAAAAGTGGGAAGATTCAGGCCCGTCGCCTTTGATGTCGACAGTGAGAATTACAGGGTTTCTCCCTCGCCACATTAGCATTTCAACCCCATACTTTTTTGTTTTCCACATCTTCATGTTTTAACTCGGCTTGGTGACACAAGCAGATGTGCATAGTTTTAGTTGAAAGTGACAGAAATAGACCTAAAATTAAAGAATGAACCAGGACTTGATGATCGCATTGTGTTATTTGATTACATGTGCTGGACACATTTACATCATATGTCTAGAATGATGTAATGTAGCACTGAATGTGAGGTTGAACGCATTTAGACAACATGACCTGCTTTCCTAAACAGTACACTGAAGATGTAATCTTTATACATAATTTAAGGTTTGATGGCTTGACACCATTTAAGCATCCTACACACACTGTAAGAGTCTAGACTGTGTTTATTTTAAGTCAGAAACTTCTGAAAAAGTTCCTTTTTCATCACAGTTCCAACTTTGATTGACTGTTTAAGTAAATTTGACCCAGATTAAAGAATGTTACGAGCCGTGACCTTCCTACATCCACATCCAACTGGTGTTTTAGAAGTGCTTCCCTCGGAGGGACAAGGCATAAAAGGGACGGCGAGCATTCAAAGCACACTTCGAGCTAAGCCAGGACCTTGAAAATGGGATTTGTGGGGCTCATAACTGATCATTGCGCCCATTGAAGTCAGTCCCACATTCGACACCGGCGAGTCTCAGCAGGTGCCAACACCAAGAGCTATCTGAAGATCTGAGGGACTGCGTAAGGCATCACATGAATGTTTGTGGAAGGGACACTTTCACTCACTCCAACTGGGTCATTTGGCTGAAGACGCTCCTACAGGCCTGGTGATCGGGGTTTACAAAAGAGCAAGTGACACAGAGTGACAATTATGAGTCCTTAAGTTTCAATATCTGGGTCTTTTTTCACCAGCTTCCTCTTGTATAGGCAGTATTCTGAGAATGTAGGCAAAACCTGCACCTCCTCCCCTCGAAGACTCTACGGAGGATTCACCAAAGCATCATTGTGAGCTCCCACCCACATCAGAACTAAAAGAAGTGACTTACGCCTACAAGAAATACACTGGCTGTGTTCTGCAAATTTGAGCAAGGAAGCCTCATTCTCTGGAAAGGGCCTTTCTAAAAGGAGAGCCTTGCAGCGTGGTGATGATGTACTGAGTAAATAGGACACTGCTAATAAAGCAGCACTTTGAAGGCTTATGTCCTGTGCAATGTGTAGTATTTCTTATTGTTGCAGGAGGATCATTCAAAAATGGTAAACCAACAAGAGATCCGTTCTCTCACTGGAGAATGTATAGGGGCAAAAAATATTGTAAAATTAGTTATTAGGGATTCATCCTTTTACTTATTTATAAAGTGTGGGGCCATAATTGAAAGGAGTTTCTCAGCAGTTTGGAAGGACACTTAAGGTAAAAATATTGATAGCTTATGACTGTCTAGCTGCCCGCACACGATGAGCGCCAGCTGTGCCACTGTTTCTCTATGGGAAGAGCGTCGGCGCCCAGCTAGGTGGAAGTTCGGTGTGGCATGCTGCTTGGAGATGCCACCAAATGTTGAGTTTCAAAGTTCATATGATTTCAACTGGGATCTTGGTTGCTGCTTAACATTCAAAGCGCAACCAATGAGATAACAGCTGTATGTGATGTAGAGAGAGGCGACACATGCAAGCAGGGGAGGTACTGGTAAAAAGCGCAGACATGGAGGAAAAACTCAGTCCAACCTCACAGTGAGCAAGGAGCAAATTTCTTATCATGTGAAAGGCGCCTATGCCAGCCGTTAGCTGGTTAGCCTAGCTAGCACAAAGACTAGAAACAGAGGGGAAACAGCTAGCTTGACTCTGTTAAAAGTTAACAGTATCCTCCAACCAATCACTCCAAAGCTTGTCAACACCTTTTTGTTCAATACATGTAAAAGCTAATTCAGCTTAGCCTAGCTTAGCTCTAGCTTCATGTTTAGTAACAGATAGAAGAGTTGAATCAGTTTCTCTCTGCAGTGAAAGCAGAGACATGCATTCCCGGAAACGTGAACCGCCTTTTTTAAGGACACTGTGATACCCTTAACCTTAAGGAATTAAATTAAGGCATAAAAGTAAGTGTATGTGTGTATTTATAGCTGTTTTTTTCTGCTTAAACTAGGACTCTCCATGTAAGCACCTGCTAGCTAGCTGAACAACAGCTACCAATATTATCAGGAACCTGAGCTGGTTCTAGCTTTAGGGCCCTTTCAGACTAAATGTGGCATTACCAGAGATTACGCAGCGTGCGAGTGTCGGCCCATTTGCAAGTGCAAATTAACGTCTTTGCCCTTCCTTAAGGCAGAGTTGTTCAGCTGTGCTTGGTCTGATCGGCCAGTCAGCTGATTGGTCACTGCGGCGTGACATCAGGATGTATTCCTGCAAAAGTTTACTCTGGTTCAACTTTCTGCTGCAGGGCAGCTGCGCTTTTCTTCCCTGTAACCCCCGCAGTCTGCACTACAGCAGCCTAATCAGAATACCCACTTCAAAATGAATTGGAGAAATTGCGTTTTTGGAGCAAGCCTGATTTGGTCTGAATGAAGCTTCAGTCGACTCTGCAATGGGGTAAACACATGGGCTGCACACATATCTGCAGTGTGTGTGTGTGTGTGTGTGTGTGTGTGTGTGTTCTCATTTTGAACTGAGAGATTATTGTTGGTTTGTGTGTCAGAGTTTCAGCGCCTCATGACGTTTCAGGCGTCAAATGATAGTGGAGCAAAATTTCAGCTGCACTCAAAAACAGCTTCTATCAGCCTCTGCCTCTGCAAATACAAGTGTATGTGTGTGTGTGTTCTTGTGCTGTGAGTGGCAGTGCTAAAACAGAAAGTCAAAGAAACTCATGTCACCGTTCACATAGCTCCTTTCCCACAAGAAATCAGCTGCCCTTCTGTCCCATCTGAAACATTTCACCCCACAAACTACCTGAAACGCCCGACCCGACAGCAGCCTCTCTCCCTGCAGGGGCAGGATCAGATAATCCCAGAGTCTTTACCAGTGTTATCTAAACACACAAGCCAATGTGGACTAGTGGCTAAGTCAGATCCTAAGTTTTAAATTATTCTGGGGAGTCAGAGATAACATAACCAAGCAGTAAAGCAAGCTATGTAAACCCCCTTCGTCCAATGTTTGTGAACCAGCGGAGTGTATATCTGATTTACAACCAGATGGCTGCTGGACAGAGAAATACCAGCTTGTGCAGATAAATCAGCACAGTTTGCAAAGTGACTGTGGGTCTTGCATAATACTTCAAATGTGAGCCACAAAGAAGCATTCCTGTAGCTTTAGAAGATGGAGAAAATAAATGAAAAAAATCAATACTTAGTCAATTTTGGTCATTTAAGGGATGAAAAGTGCAGAAATGCTAGAGAACTCTTAACTAAGTACAACAGCCATCACTTTAAGAGGCTTTGCTGGAGTCCAACAGCATGAAAGTTTGCTTTATTCCAGTAAATTCCGTTAAAAAGTGAAAAAGCACCTGACACTCAGTAGATCCGAGCTAGAGGGAGACATAATACATTACAATAGTAGCAGAAGTAGTTGCTCTGCTGTGAACATTTCAGTGAAAGCAAAAAGATAGGCACTGTAAATTAAAAAAAAGTTCCCAATGATCCTGATTGCAACGTGTGTTTTTTGTATATTCACAAGAAATTTGGCTGAAAACGAGCTTCAAGATAATAAGAGTGCTCACAGCACGCTGATCACACATCAGCCCTCTCTTCTGTGCTGACTGACACGCAGCACTGTGCATTCTAAAGCATCTGCTCTCAGAAAAACAACAATCCCGCTTATTTCAAGCAGAGAAAAGTGTCGGTGCAATCCGTTTCTTACCTATGTCCGAGTTGCAGAACGCGTCTTGCGGGTGCGTCAGGGCGCACGAGCAGCCCTCCGTCAGCTGGTTAACCTGCAGGCTGCTGAAGACAAACAGCAGGCTGATCAGGTGCTGGTACACTGACTGCATTTCTCCAAACTTTTCCCACTCCTCTCTGCTGCTGGAATGAACTGTACTGAGTCCGCCTGGGATCCGCTCCGCGCACCGGCTGCTGTGGCTGAAGGCTGCGTGTAATGTCCGAGTCTCTGCTCTGCTTGTCGTCGCTGCGTGCCTCTCGCCTCGCTCGAGCGTTTCCCCCTGATCCTGGAGAGGCGCACAGCCGTAAATATAGCGCGCCGGAGAGAAATTCACGCCCCTCTCTGCGGGCGGGGCGGGCGGACAATCGGCGGCCGGTGATGCCATTACAGACACGATGACATACTGGAACTTTGCTTCGTCTTATTTTCCCAGACGGTCAAAACAAAACAAAAACAAAACCTTGTGGAGGAACTTTGTGTTTCACAGATGTACATAAAAAGTGTTAGACTGGTAAAAATGTTTTTGCATGACGTCAGTGGCTGTTATTTTCTCACACAGAGAAATTAAGCCTGAAAAATGAGCAAAGTTTAAGATAGGCAAAAGATATGAAGGAAAATGTACATTAAGGTTGGTTAAAATAATAATATTGCTGTTGGTAAGCTGCTGACAGTTCTCTTTATTTCTTGCTGCAATATAAATAAAGTTTTAAGTTACTTAATTTAAAGCACATAAACTTGTCAATTAGAGGATATTAAGACGGATTTTTAACTGACATAAGTAGATAGGCTCTGCATAATGTCACATGATTCGGTAAAAATAATCTGTGTAACATTGACCTTTATGTCACATTTCTCCTATAGGTGCATCTATAGTGACAACACAACAATTGCAACAGCATTTCAGACTGTCTTTCAAATAGTCTATCTGGATTATATATGTTTCTTTTAGAGTTTTATATGTTTTAGAGGTGGTAAATGGTAAATGGACTGTATTTATATTGCGCTTTTCTAGTCTTTCAACTACTGAAAGCGCATTTACCCATTCACACACACGGCACAGCCATCGGGAGCAGTTTGGGGTTCAGTATCTTGCCCAAGTTTGACATGTCGACTGGAGGAGCCGAGGATCGAACCACAGACCTTCTGATTGGCAGACGACACGCTCTACCCTCTGAGCCGCAGTAGGTAGAGAGTATCATTATGGAGTAAAATATTTTCTTGATTAATGGTTTATGATTAATCACACTTTCTTTAAGCTCGCAACATAGAGTCTTCAAATGCACTGGCGTACTCAGAGGCGGGGCATGGGAGGCAATCGCCCCCTGGTGCCTCAATGTTAGATTAAAAAAAGCAATGAAAGTGCCCTCTTGCATGCACCTGTGGTGGATATAACATGAAGAAATGCCTTCCAAGGTGCCTTCACAGTGGACAGAATGTGATAAAGTGCCTCCTAGGGTGCCACAAGTGGACAAAATGTGGTAAAGAGCCCTTTTAATGTGCCTTTCAATTGTACAAAACATGGTGAAGTGTCCTCTAGGATGCCCTTCTGATGGACAAAATGCAGTAACGTGTCCAACGACTCTTTGCATGCTGGTTCCCCACTCCTTACAACAAATGCCCTTTTTATTATTTTTGCCCCTGCCCCTTAAACATCCTGAGTCTGTCAGTGTTCAGATGACACATTTTTACCCTTAAAAACAAATCCTCACAATTAAACAGGCGAACTAGGTCAATTCATGTAGTCTCCTACATAGTATCCTATAGATGACTTAAACTGAAAATGGATTTATTTTTGCCCATTAATTTCCTGTTACTCAACTAATTAGTTATTTGCCTAATCAAGTCAGCCCTCTAATGTATTTTAAACCCTGGAAACGCCTTTGAATACCTTCAAATACCAACAGAATAATACATAAGATTGCCTACTTCATTCTTTTATTCAGTTAAAAGCTTTTTAATCACTCATTTCTCTTGAGTCTCACTTAGTCATCCTGCCCACCCCCTGACACCCACTTAATTAGCAATACTTACAGTATATTAAATACAAGGTGCAACCACACTCCCTAAAGTCTGCAGCAACAATCGGAGGCAACCAGATGAGAGTTTATCTCTAAAAAGTGGCTGTGAGGGCAAACGAAGGCTCCGTATTTCTTTTTCATTTCTTGACATGTCAGTGCCACCTGTGGCTGCTTTGACCTCGCAGGCAGCACTCACAGCCCTATTTTTTTTTTTTAGATTTTTTTCCTGAATTGGATTCACTCAAGTTACTCGCCGGCTCTGATTGTACAAATGAGTCAGTTAAAGCCTCTTTTCCACTCCTTTCTGACTGTGTTCATGGCCCTCAGTGGAGCTGTGTTATCGCTGCAGAGGCTTATCAGAGAGACTGTGGGAGCTATATGTTAAGGAGTTACGATACTCACAGTTACATAACCAAACCAGAAATAATCAGGTGAGGGAACTTTGACCCTCAGTGTGCCTTTATTAACAATTTTCTCAGTTTAAACAGCGTGCATGAACAGTTACAGACTTTATTTTGTACTTAGCGTTGCACTGATAAGCTTGTTCTTGGAATATCTCTTTTAAAAAACACTTAAATTACAGAATAACCGTTGCAAAAGATGCTCAAGCCAAGTATTCGTGACTTCTTGAAATGTTTTGTCTTTGCTTTAGAGCTAGAACAATTAACCACAACAGGATAGGCCTATACAGACAATAATGAAACACAGGAACTGTCCTGAGTGATTTCAGCCATGACTCACACTCACATTGAGAATTCATCATCAACTATTTTTTTGTCTTCTTAGCCAGTGTTTTTTTCAGCGGTGCATTTAGGTACATTACATTTCTGGTTTCCCTCTAGCAGACAGGAACAACAGGACATTCGTGTGGCATCAGTGGAAATTCAACATCATCGTGTTTTATCAGAGGCACGGCCTCATCTGCAGGTCCGGAGCAGGTTGAGTCGCTCCAATGGCTCCGACAGACGTTAGCCCAAACACGTCAGCTGCTTGGCTGTCGTTAACCATTGATAAAGCCCTGTCAGGTATTATTTCAGCCCCCAACCTGAAGTCTGAACAAACAGATTTGTGACATTCCTTGGTTAGACACTGGACTGGCATGCGTGACAGGTGCATTTACATTTTTCATGCCCAAATAAGGCGAATGGAAATACAAAGGTTCAGACTAACTGAAAGTTACAGGGAGGCTTGGGAAAGGAGTGATTCACTTGTGGAATATTGCATGTGTTTTTACTCATACACGTGAAGGTTAAACAGCCATACATTCCTAACATATATCCCAAAGATAAAAACTTGAATCTGGCCAAGAGAAGGAAACAGGCCTAATATGGGATTATGAGGTTAAATAAATAGCTTTAAATGAAAGTAAACACTCTGAACACTTATCATCATTGAAATTAAATAAATAGAAATGCACTTA
Source organism: Naso annulatus (assembly GCA_029783625.1). Classification (NCBI taxonomy): domain Eukaryota; kingdom Metazoa; phylum Chordata; class Actinopteri; order Acanthuriformes; family Acanthuridae; genus Naso; species Naso annulatus. The sequence goes on along the minus strand of JAPZDX010000015.1, from coordinate 4,572,429 downwards.
TTCAGTTTCTTGATGCGGGTTGTGTCTGTGCGTTCGTTATGAGGCTACATCTTGGTTGGAGCTTAGCTTGCTAGCTATTCTGGTTAGCTTAGCCCTGTCCAAAGGTAACAAAGTCCAGCTACCATCCCCTCTAAAGCTAGTACAGTAATGTGATGACAGTTACTTAAATGGATCAATGCACATTTTGAGTTTTTGGCCACAGTCACATGTTAGCTTGCGGTAAAGGTCTGAGGCATGTAGAGGTGGTTAGCCCTTATCAAACAGGAGAAATGCAACTCCCAGTTACTCCCAAGTTGTTTAATCTGGTGTGTTCTCTGGTTTGTCAGCGTTAGCCACACGTAGCCCTACATTTATATCACAAGGTTTTCTGAATCATCTGGCTCAGAGGGCTCATGGGTATGTAGACAGGATTTTTGGAGCATTGTTTGCAATATAACACAAGATACCCCACTGTAAATTGCATCAATGGTGTGAGTGATACACGCTTACCGTCTCCTAAACAGGCAGAGTCACATCTCTTATGGAGCCTGTTAGGAAACCACCATCCCTCCACCTCGTCTGGAAGTGTTTTTGACGTCATGTGAATGGATAAAATCAAATGGATTTTGCATTTTTTGGTTTTTGTTTGATGGAATTTTTCACTTTTAATTCATGGTTTCACATAGAAGACCATTTAAATGTCAATTTGTGTCCGTTGCGAATCGAGGCGGTAA
>JAPZDX010000015.1:4516352-4529407 GCA_029783625.1 Naso annulatus | reverse complement strand
GCGTGACCTTTACACTGTGACTCCACCTGTCAATCATTAAGCAGAGACTCTGGCTCCAAATGCCATTAGCAGCCCAAGTTGACAGCACCGGATATTTTGTATTTTGTATAGTTGGATTAAGTGGAAACAAGTGGTCCGTCTTTATTTACAGTCATTGCTTGCATTTGTCAACAGTGGCTAACGGTTAATGAATCTGGTTAATTGACCATTTGCTAAGCACAGCCCACTTCATTTATTGTTAGTAACTATTATGCAGTACACAGTTTACAATAATAATGAGAAGGACCTAGCTGCAAACAAGATGGCAAATTTGCCTCTGCAACTGACAGGAAGTCATGTGACCTCTGTAGTGGAAGTTTGTCTTCGCCATGTTGTTATATGCATGTGAACATCTCCATGTCACATGTGCATAGTCCACAAGTTTTTTGTTTGTTTTAAATTCTTTATTCAAACTATGAATGTACAAACAATATGGTAATTATCAACAGGTTATCTTTCTTTAAATCATAATAAAATAATAAAGATAATCATTGATATGATCACTAGCATTGTGGCTAGACGGTCTGTGTTATAATTTCAACTTGTGGTGGCTAGTCAGCTATTGCCAAGCAATGATGCTAGCATTACGTTAGCCGCTAACACTACTTCAGCTAATGTAACTGGTAGAAAAATTAATCAGCAACAGTTTATGTCCCGTTTACAACGAACAATGCCTTTGCCGCTAACTCAACCTGTTATGCTAACATGAAAACAAAGTTTTATAGTAGTTGGAAAATGTATCAGTAAATTACGCAGAAGACAAACTTCGCTACAGAGGTCGCGTAACTTCCTGTCAGTTGTGGAGGCAGAGGTCAAGATGTCTGTCCCTGTGGTCTGGTGATAGGTACTGTTGACAATAATGGGGACATTGGTGACTCATCCGATTGTCAATATGCGCTTTTGTCCAATGCCTAGCCTTTAAAGAAAATGTGAAAATTCAATTGTGGCCCATTAAATTACAATACAAATTGTGCTTTTCAGAAAATTATTTTCATTAGTAAATATGACAGTTTGGTGAATGGTCAGTTAGCCTGCTCACCTTCCAACAAGAAATCTGTGATAGTGATTTCTGTCTTTATTGTCATTTAAGATCAGCTACAAAGTTTGACACTGTGACTCTTCGCTCGCTCTGACCAGTCATTGGTTGTAATAATTTTGCCACTCGAAGATTGTTTGTAAAAGCAAAATTCTGATCTGCAGTCACCTTTTTCTATGAGTAAATGCACTGTCTTGTCATTGAGCACTTTTTCCTGTCAAAATGGACCAAATTAGCATTTCATTGTGAGACCTCTTAAAGGGTTGAATCATATTGTTGTCTTTATTGTAAATATGCCTACCGCTAAGTATGTAATAATGCAGTGTGATAAGCCATAACCAAACCATGAGGATTTGCTATCCCTTATGTGCCACGCAATAATGGCTGTGATGTTGCTGATAAACCGACATATTTACTGAAATCACTCAACAACAGACATTAGGAGGCAAACATGAAAGGAAGTTCAACTTTGATGTCACTCTTCTCAGTTTACAATTTAGGTTTAAAAAAAATGCAGCTTAGAATCCAGTTTACTCTGTACATTCACACATCCAAAGGATCAGATATTTTTAATTGACCAGACGTCAGTTGATTTTAGTTTGTCACTAGTGTCGATTTGCTTTTGTTCCATTCAAACCGAACTGCAAAGTTTACTACCTCAAGTTCAGCAGTGCTCTGCAGAAACTGACCACAGAGTGTAGTAGTGTAAAAGATTTTGTGAAATGAGTGTTTCAGGTCACAGTAATAAAGAACATATTCATAAATGCAAAGGGTAAGGAAGCTCCACACTCATTTTGCTACATTGAAGTAAAACATCAATGCAGTGTCTGTGACATCAACCTGAGGAAGATCCGAATCAAGATTGGAGACGTGTTTGCTTTGCATTCATTAACTAGCAGAGTTTAAGAGCTTTTGTATCACTCAGTCTATGAACAGAGTCCTTTTTTAAGTTGTAAGCTAGGCTCACACTACAGGATAATCTGGACAATTTTGGGTCTGATGCGACCAACAATCGCGATTGCGGTCCCACTTCGAGGCTGGTCAGAAACTCCCCATCTGCTCAGAGATGAATTTGGGCTGCCCAAATAATGTGAAACATCCTCAATATTTAGGATTTAAAGTTTTGATTACGTCATTAGAGTGGGGATGGGATGGCACGTGACCACAATAGCCGAGTGAGACAAGGAAGGAAGGAAGGAAGGACAAAAGAAAGGAAGGATGTGGTTAAGAGGACTTTTGATATGGCGACTGCAAAGAAACAACTGTTGTATGGGCACGTTTGTTTTTTTCTTCTGCTCATTTCTTTTCTTTCTGCAGTTAACAGTAACAGCTCGACTTTAACTTTCTGGAGAGAAGATGGTGTTAAACATTTTGCCTTTGATGGACAGCTTAACAAAAGAGCGAAGGAGGGGACTGCCCCAACGGCCCCCAGGAGCATGGCCTGATTTTGGCAATTTGGTTGATTCAGTTGCAGTGTTATTAAATAACTTAATATATGTTATAAATTTTATTTATGGCCGGTTATGGTGTAGTGTCTGTCATGAAACTACAATTTATAGTCTAGTGTAAACTGTACCTGTAGGATAAATACATACACAGAGGGGGGGTGGGGCAATGGGGGGCCCAAAGCTCATTATTGCCCTGGGACCCCATAGCAAGTAAATCCACACCTGGTGCCCATTTTGCTTCTCTAGATTTTTGCTTACAGTTTGTAGCGCTCATTAGAGGGACACATGAAACATATCTTTTAAGATACATGTCTTCTGATTGACAGCTGTCTCAGCCAATCACATTTTTTAGCTCCAGAAGCTTCCAAGGGATCTTTAAAAACCTGCTGTTGATGTCACAGGCTGCGTCCGTGTTCTCTTTGCAGAAGCTGTGCTCAATTCACAAAATTTTTGCAAGACGGAGTGGCATCACTTCACCCCATCGCTTCTTTTATTACATGATTTTGCTTGAACGTGACATTTAATTTGAGGAAAGAGGCAATACACTGCTACGTCTAACATTTCCTTTTTTTGGTGAGACACATCAGCGTGTTGAACTGACACATAGCCTAACACTGAATTGAATATGCAGCCGCAGAGACTTTGCTATTACGTACAGCTAATACTGCAAGGAAAGTCGAGTCCACTTTAAATGTGCCGTTTGTAAATGAGAAACATAATGTCAGTGCACGGGTTTATTTGCCGATCTTTCAGTCCACTGTGTCCCTTCCTCTCTGCTGAATGGTGGATGGTGTTGTATGGTATTTGAAGTGTAATTAACGTCATGTATATCGGTGTAAATGTGGCATGAAAACCAACCCTTCGTGTGCCTCAGGTGTGTAAATTTGGTCGTTATGTGATTTTAATGTCTGGCTGCTTATTTGTGAGAAGTGTGATGCATCTCATGTATTTCTGTAATTAACTAGTATTAATATTATTTTGCTTTCTGTATTTTTGTTCTTTTGTCTGAAAAACTAATTTTCTGTTATTAAAGGTAACAACTTTTATTATACCTGCGCTTGTGCCTTCCAGTTTTTCTCAGTAAGCTGCAGACCTCCACATCAGAGAATTTAAACATTTTCTCTCCATTTATGGTCACCACAGCAGAGGTCCTGGCTCTTACTGTACTTTTAAAAGTCCTGTTTGAAACACGCAACTTTCAGAATATGTGAGGTGATAATCCTAAAATCCCTTCATCTTGGATTATTACCGTATTTTATTCCTCTTGGCATGAAGCTCTGGGCGTTAAAAGCTGACTGGCAACATGAGGCCACAGAGAGGGAGACATGCCGGACTGCAGGGCTGCTTTCATCTGTTGCCTGGTTCACGTCAGGCTTTCTGATGGATTGTGTTAGGCACTAATGTTACAGAGGTAATATGAAACACATTTAGTCATGAATATGTCACTGCACACTTGCACATATTATTACTTTTCAAACAATGGCATCATCACCCAGATATTTCCGAGAAAGCTTCATGCCAAAGTGTGCATGTCAGAACTGTAAATGTTCACATTTTATTTGAAAAATAGTTTACACTTAAATTTAAAAAGAAAATGCTTGGAAGTGCATTCGTTTGATTTGATTTTTTTCTTATTGTAATGTTGACAAAAATAGCAAAGATGCATGCCCTAAAACCAAAACAATGACCTAAATGACAATTAATCCGCCTCATTACCTCGCCGGCGTATGCCTGCAGTGCACCGAGTAGGCGGAGTCTGCACACCATTTAAATGGCATCTCAGCCAGTGCATACACTGGATGTGCCACTCACTTCAAGGGGCAAAAGCGGCTTGTACCTCCTACCCTGACCACACTGCAGAGGCAAACACTGCAAAAGCAGAGTAAATCTTGACCGCCAGTGTCATCTTAAATTAATTGATGAAGATAATGTATCTGCTTAATGTGTTTGTGCCAGCCTGTACATTAAAGTATGTTACATATTTAACGTTTGCTGTTGTCAAAAATTATTCAAAACACTTCAGTTTAATTTCCTTTCATTTTTATTTATGCCGGAAAACGTTAAAATAATCTGCCCAACTCAGCAAAAACCCTTAACGCAGGTTTTCTTGTTCTGTAGCCATCGAATCATAGTGCAATACAAGATAGATGCACTCTGCATACAACTATACAAAATGTGACTGCGAAGATGGCATATTCCCCAAATATTCTTAAATCATTCAGTACTGCAACTACAGCCTAACCCTGACTTGCAGACTGCGATAGTCTAAGTTAAATAATTAACTGAATGAACGAAGAATATACTTAACATACAGCAGAGCGGCCAGCAGGTGATGTGTGGTTTCATTTTGTCATTGTGCTGTGTGATGTCATCAATGATCAATGACACAATCACACAATGACATAACAGTGTTTTGCTCTGAGATATCCATGTTTGTTTGATGACACCGCCTTCTCGTGATGACAAAGGTTTTCCCCTTCATTTAAGTCTAGGCTAGACTTCATGATTTTTTTTCCTGATTTTATCCACGATTCACAATCGGACCAAGTCTGTCCTAGGCTGCATGGAATGTTGGCACAGATCTCTGTGAGTGTATGAGGGGGTACAGACTTGAATCGTCAAGTGTGTGAGGAGAACAGACCGACTTCAGTCAGAGTAAACCAAACGTGTTTGATTTTTTTGAGCCGACTCTGGATGTGATCGAGTAGTGTCTCCTGGTTGCCAGCCCAACCGCTAATATGTGTTGCCAACAGCCAATAAAAACAGAGGAGGTGGGATACAGGTAATAACGAAGATTTGACAACAAAAACCGTTCATTTATGTTATTTATTATAAGTCATTAGCCTGTTTCATTAACATTTTTGTAGACCATCATATCTGTCGGGCCTAGCTAGCATGTAGCCAACATAGCCTAGCCTTGGCATGCATTACGTTACCAAAAGGTATTTGATTTACTTTTTACTTTTTCACTTCCAACTCGCTCTGCAGTATGTAGAGTCCACGCTGCCCATGTCTACTCCTCCACAACTTGTTCCAAGCCCGTTTCCTCTTTTTTTTTTTTTTTTCCCCCCCGGTGCAGATGGCTGCGCAAACAAGTGCAGCAGCTAGCCATCCGTCATCCATCTTTGTTTACTCTTCAAACTCTCACTCATGCAGGTGTTTTCATGAGAGTTTGTTGCATTCAGTTGGCTTCGGATAGACTGACAAATTGTGTCGTCTGTGATCCCTCATCTGGCGCAGTCGTTAACTGTATGATCCCGTCTTTCAGTCGTCATAAAAAAATCTGCTAAAGCCAGTCGGTTTATGTATACTCCAAGTCTTTTCATAATCGGTAAGGACTGTGAAAGTCATGTCGTCTAGCCTCAGCTTAAGAGTTATGTTCTTCCCTCGCCGCTCACTGTCACCTCTTACACCAAATTTTGCCCCAGCTGGTGGAAAATGAGCTATCTTACTAAAATGCTCTGCAGAGCTCACAGCATCTGCAGTAACAGGTGATAATTCCCTGTTAGTAACTAACAACACCTGTCATATGTCTTTAAAGTACATCTTTCATGTTACACACATTTCATCATCCATTACTATTAAAAAAATATTGATTACTGCAGCTTTAAGTTTGCTACTATTACATAAAAGAAATGTATCACATATGGCAAATTATTTCATTTCAGAGGGAGAAAGTAATCTATTAAAATATAGAAAAAAAATCTTAAAACTATAATTAAAAAAGCACACAAACCTGCGTGTGCCCACAAAGACATCCGACTGTCATCTTTTATAAACACCGTTTCCCCCACGTTTGCATAACTCTGTCCTTCACGATCTGCTTCACTGCCTGCATGCAGAAAACCAAGCTCCGACTTCAACCTCTTGTGTTGTGTGGGCTTGAAAATGTCATGTAAAATAGCTGGTAGCTGTGAATGCTGCAGGGTTGGCTTTAAAGTAAGTGTGCACACAAATGTGACTCACCGAATCTTTATTTTCCAAGTGCTGTTATTCTCATCTAGACACTTGTGCATCATGCTGCACCAACAATGTCACGTATACTGATGCTAATGAGAATTTAAAAAAAGACCCAAGTTGCAGACAAACACAGAAGCAGAATAATTTTCAACAATATATAATAAAACTAAAGCAGGGTAAGTAAGTGTGTAAATCTAGCAGAAGAGACAACAGGGAAACTATCAAAAAGCAAAGCCACTAATAATGTAAAGTCAGTAGTTTAAACAGATGAGAACAAAGTTCTAACTAAAAACTTGCAGATAAATCAAAGAAAAGTCTCTGAGTCTAATACACGGGGAAACTATTAACTCTCACAAAATGATTAAACAAGGAAATGCCAAACAGAAAACATGAGCAGGCAAACAGCTATCAGCATAGACAAAAACTAAACTTGTTATCAGAGACATAAGGCCAAAGAGTTTACTGGGGATATTGTCGACCAGAGTGAATCAAAAGCATGCCAGCAACCAGTAACTTTAAACAGTAAGCCATGAGAGTCTCGCATCAGAAAGCAAAGGTACGATCTGGCAAAGACTAGCTCAGGGGTCTGCAACCTGTGGCTCGAGGCCTCAGGCCTCTTTTCCCTCTCTGCAGTGGCTCTCTGTGGCTTTGATTAAGTAAAATTCATAGAAATGAATTACAGTTATATTTTTCTAACACTGTCATTGTTGTAAGGTGAGAGCAGTGTTTTTCAATTTGCATGTTGTAGATGTGTCCCTGCTCCAACACACCTGATTCAAATGAACGGCTCGTGATCAGGCCCAAGGGCTGATCGCTACACGGCTGAGGATTAACGCACACGTGAATTGACTTAAGTCAAAACTGAATCGAAACTTGTTTGTGTTTTTCACTTTTACCATTTTTGTTTGCTTTATAAACAAAGTAAGCTACTTCCATGTGTGAGCAGGCTGCCTGTATTTTCTCAAATGTCCAAGACAAATTTCTCCCAAGGGATGTTAAAAAGGTTCATCTTATCTTTATTAATTTTCACAAACACTGGAAAGACTAAAATTTGTCCAAAGTTTAAGTACTACTAAGCATAAAAAGCCCACTATGAAAAAATTATAAATGGTCATTTCAGCCTTTCAAAAATTATTAGATCATTTAGACTTTTTAAGTGGTGTTCCTTCATTATGAGGCTCAATATGTTTTGTGGCTTGAGACAGATTTCTACAGCAAGGAAGGGGGGATCGAATTGTTCTATTGATAGTAAAGGTCGCTGACCCCCACCTTAATTGAACGCCACCTGTCTTTAATGCGCTCTGCATTGTGTGGATGTATACATTATAATACCACTGCCCAATTTCGCCATTTAATCTGAATAAACCTGACACCGTCCAGCCCAGGATTGAATTAACAAGCAGTATAGTTCCATGGATTATTTTTTAGATTGAGTATATTTTTGTCCACTTGATGAACATGTTTTTACATCCATCCATCCTCCTCTTCACTTTCCCTGGCAACATAAACCGGCTCTGACTGGGAGATCCCGAAGCTTTCCCTGGCAAGTGTGGAGACACAGTCTCTCCACCTGAGCCTGTGTCTGCCCCGGGGCCTCTTCTCAGCTGAGGACGTGACCAGGAGATGTCCTTACCAGATGCCCGAACCAACTCAACTGTTTCCTTTCAGCACAAAGGAGCAGCGACTCTACCCTGAATCCCTCACTCAACTTCTCACCTTATCAGAAATAAGGAGGAAACCAATTTTTCATACTGTTTTAAAGGAGATAAATTTTAGAAAAACTAAAAAGAAAAGCTTAAGTTGGGTTTATGTTTAGCCGCGTAAGAACAGGACATTTTCACATTTTGATTTGTCACAGCAGAAAAAAGGACAGGTGTCACTACTAACATTAATGTTTCTGATCCATTCAATTATTTCAGTAAGCCACGACACATTTCAGACAGCAGGAATTTCCAAAACCAAGACCAAATCCATTTTGTCAGGCTTCAAGCTGTGAGCTGGAGTTCAAACCACAGCAGTTTGAGCCAATCAGCATCCTATGAGGGACTGTCAGCAGTTAGAGGTGTGGTTCAAGTGTAACGACCAGCGAGTTTCCTTAAAAATAAAAATGTTGGCATAGATGCTCCACTCAGACCTGAAAACTATTTCCTCAATGAAAGAAGAGCAAAGAACAGCACTGAAGGCTTGAGTAAGAGTTTGTTTCATCAACTGGCTCTGCTGCTGCTAGCACTCTCTTACGTTACATGGTTCATTGATCTGATTGGTTAAAATTAGCCCATGGTGGACAAATGGTTCTGTGCTTCTCCTACTGTAACATGTCAGAATGTCTTTTGGGAAAAAGGACACTCAGATAAGCATCATTAAACTGGAAAACAAGTTTGCCATCACACTATTAAATTATTCAGTTACTTTAATCATCTTAGTTCCAACATATCCAATTATATCAGACATTAAAATCTCCATAATGACAATAATAAAACAGCAAGCTCTAAAAATATTAGTCATACAAATGTGGCAATCTAAATACAGCACATGTTGTTCCATCAATGAGCTTGGTGGTGTCACTTCAAGCTGTTGAGGAACTTGCCGTGTTCTTCTCCTCGAGGCAGGAGAAGCTCTCCACCGATCTTTGGTCCCATTTTCTCCTAAAATAAAATGAAAAGAGAATCATCTTGTCAGTTTCCTTTCACAACTGTGTTTTATTTTTATGCTCAAATGATCTGAGTCAGAGAGATTTTACCTTCAGCATTCCGTCACGCTCCCATTTAAACATGCCACAGTTACTGAGATGGGGGAAAAAAACATTATTATCTCAGCTTTTTCATGACCAGAGGTAAAAACTTAAAACAATCAAATGAGAATAAAAGAGAAGAAGTGAGTATTTGGAGTCTCACCTGCAGTGTTTGTGGGGCAGTCTGTCCAGAGCGATGGCTCTCTGTCCACAGGGACATTTGAAGAAACGTTTCATGGCGTCGTGCCACCGCAGATCATGATTCTGCTCCACACAACTATCCGCCGGCTTGAAGTAGGTGTAATTGCACTGCAAGCAAAGGAACATGGGAAATAACTTTTCAAATTTCTTACTGAGAGACAGTCAAGGGCTACAGGAATTTTTATCATATTCTACACATAGAAAACATTTATGTATCTCTATACTGACATATCTAAGCAAAAGTTAAAGCAGTACCTTTTTACATGTAACAGCACGACACTTCATCTCTCTGATGCCCTTCATCTTCTCCTCCATCTGCTCCTTCTTCACCAGAGCATCAAAGTAGCGCTCCTGCAGCTGGTACTCGGCCTGACAGAGACGGGATTCAGATGAAAGAAAGACAATGCCTTAAATTCAGACTCACTTTGCCTTTTTTTTTTTTTTTTTTAAACGTGGTACTGCAGCTGGATTTGCAGAAAACAAAGGCAGTGTGACATCTATTTATATTTATGTGTAGCAGCTGTAAATCTAAACGGGATGAGAAAAACAGATGCACATGTGGTGAAGTGCCACTTGTCGTACCGCCTGGAGCTGAACATCGAAGCGAGATTTGGCGTTGAGGATCTTTTGAAACTCCTCTGACTGGATGTAGAGTTGATCCCGCCTCCTCTTCTGGGCCGGTTCATCTTCCTCAGTACTGGATGATTCACCTGTGCAGCAAGAACAAGGACAGATTAAAACAAGCGCCAACAGAGACGTTTTGTATACAAGAACTGTAAACTGTACTAATCAAAACAAATGCCCGAATCATAATAATAAGTGAGCTTTTCGTCAAGGATAATGTATTTATCAAAATTATTAGTGGTACGCTGGTATGTTGTACGAAAATAATCTGTTGAAATGTAATGTGATGTGATGTATGAATACATAGAAGAAAGAAAGAAACAAAATCAACTGCAAAAATAAAAAATAAAAATAGAGGTGAAATTAAAAAAGAATCAGGAGATAAAGGAATGAATGAGATGTGTGCACCTGTAGGTGAAGTGAGACTTTTCTCCACCCGGGCGATAATCTCAGTGTTGTTGCTTCTCTTCCTCTTCACAGCATTGGGGTCTTCCTTTTCAAGCCCCGGCCCTTTGGCTCTCAGCTTCTTCAGAGCAGCCAACTTGGCTGCTGATTGGCTCAGAGCGCTGGGGCCGGGCTTTGGTGGGGGGCTGTGATCAAAGAACAGGATGTCGTCCCCCTGAGAGAAGCCTCGGCCCAGCGTGGGGGCGTGGGGGGCTGCAGGGCTTTGCGTGGCCCTGGGGACCTCAGACGCAGCCTTCGGAGACATCAGAGCATCCCGGCCCTGTGAAGACGAGAGTGCAGGTCTCGGCCCTGCTGAGCTCTGCAGCACCCTCTTCTGGATCTCCTCTGCCCTCCTCTGGCGGTTCTGCATCAACTCCAGCTGCTTCCGTTTCTGCTGCTTCAGCAGCTCTGACGCTGAGATGGACTGAAGTGGCGCTCCGGCTGCGTCTTTGGAGACTGAGGATGAACAGCAGTGTAAACACAAAGCGACTGGGCCAACTGAGATCAACCCAGACCACAGACATCGCTCTATTTATAAGTTTTTGTTGCCTTTTTTGTAGCTTGAACTTTGAATTCCATACAGAAAAAGTTGACACTGAATACTAAGAAAGGAAACTAAAATCACTGGAGTGGATTCAGACTGTACAGCTCTTTCACTGAATGCTTGCTTTAGGATTTAAATGAACTTTTTCTGTTTTTATAATCTATTTTTTAGTCTATTTAGGCTCAGATTAGAGCTGCCACCTGAACAGGTCAATATGCTGCTTTAGAAGAAGAATCTAATCAAATATGTCCAGTGTGTCATCAGGAAGAAATAGAAAATTTGTATTTTTTAATGCTGTCCTTAAAATTGGAAATGTTGTGTTGTTTTTTTAATTTAATTAATTGACATTACAAAACATAATGGATATGAAGGTCTCACATTATCTGGATGTGACATTTAAATTGTCAACTTATTGGAAGAATGCATTAACGCTGCTGTGCTAAGTTGATTAAGTTGAAAGAAAATTAAACCCAAACTACTTTGATCATCAATTAACTGCTTGATACATTTTTTTTAAAACAAAAATGTCAAAGATTTTTCTGGTTCCAGCTTTTTAAATGTAAAGATTTGATGCTTTTCTTTGTCATTTATGGTAAAAACTAGATTTTGTCTGCTGTTTGGTCAAAAGAAGCACTTTGAAGACATCACTTCGGCCTCGAATTATAAGCATTTTCACATTTTTTTTTTAAATTAAAAATTACTTTTGAAATTCTTTTTCTCCTTTTAAAAATAACAATAGCTGCAGCTCCAAAAAGCATTAGAGTTAAACTTTAGGAAACTTTGTCCCCAGTAGACGCGGGTTATTTTCTATAGTTGCTGCATTTTCACTGATTTGTGACCAACATTGTATTTAAAAGATATCGTATAATCCAGTGATGATTGCAGGGAAACTGGATGGCAATACATTTATTAAACAATTAATACAATTCATTCATTTATAGCTACAATAGTCAAAGGTACACAGGTATTTCCAGGGCACGTACCTGACTGGCTGTCATGTGCTAAGTGCCTCTTCAGCTGCAGAGCTCCAGGTGTTGGCATCGACATCAGGCTCTTAAATTCATTTGAACAACCGGAAACTTCACCGGACTGCATAGCTGAGAAAAACAAACAAACCAACAACAAAACAGCCAGTCATGAACTGTTCCCTTTGCTTTCAGTTAGATAAAACACATGCATAAGTAACCTGATGTGGCTCATTGTATTAAATGTATCTGTACTGCAGAGAATCAAAAACATTTTAACATTATTTAATAGACAACCAGGTAAAACTCTGTTACAGTTAACTGACATTTAACTGTAAATGATATGAAGGGAGGGTTTTTCCTTTCAAAATATTTAAACTTTATATGAAATATGACAGCAGGTGTGTACAACGTATGAATAAGTAAATAAGACATTTATCAACCCAGTTTTATCAGGCTTGTAAATATGACTTAATACTTATTATTAAAAGTTAAAATTATTAAAAGTTTGTGAAAATAGGTGAGTGAATGATCGGGCCTTACCCAGCCTCTTGGCCTGAGAGACGAGCTGAGTCGAGCCCTTCACAAACAGCCTGTCCATAGTCGTCTGAGTGGGTTTGTTCGGTTTGGACGCCGCTCTGCAACACACAAACCTGTTACTGGAAATCTCACACAGCTCACTTTCTCGCCCAGTCCCACATTGTTCCGGCTTTTTACGCCGCAAAAAACTGACTTCAACACACACAAAAGTGTAAATATAATTTCAGCCACAATCCAAACTGGACCCGGTCCTGTGACCTCGGAATGTGTTACTGCTGCAGCGTGTTTTGGAGACAATCAGTAAGAGCTGACTTCGATATTTAAAACACAAACATCCAGGTGGGTACAAAACTACAGTAAGATTTAATATTCCCTCTAAAAACTGCACTACTTCTCTTTACTTGAATACATATTGAGTCATTAATCTACTTTATACTTCACTATGTTTGCCTAATATTTTTTGTAACAAAACAGTTAACTTAGAAGCAGAGGCAGCTTCCAGCACCAACACCTGGCCACATCT
>JAPZDX010000015.1:4487552-4498745 GCA_029783625.1 Naso annulatus | reverse complement strand
TCTTTGACTTTAAGAACGCAGCTGGGTTAATGGCTTCGCTCCTGTTGAGCTGCTGCACGTTCACTCTCTCCTTTTGTCCTACTCCCTCCAATTTAGTAGCCGACATGAACTACTTTACATCCTCCCTTAGAGACGACAGTATTCTCCTCTTCTTCGTTGGTTTTACTGATGGACTAAAAGCCACATTGCCAGCCACTGTGTCAGAGAATATAGCATCATGCTATTCACTGGTGCGCTGTCTTGAGTGAGTGAACGGGATGCGGAGCTCCACAAGTAGAAAATCAATACGTGGCGGACAATGTTTATATTGTGGCAGCCCCGCCACAAATAAATGAATGTGTGGGAAACACTGGAAGCAGCTCAGAGGAAATTAGATTCTGTAACTAGATGGTGCACAAGGAGGGAAATGACTGTGGTCATTAAATGATTGTCTGCACACTAAACAGCCAATGTGCTGGGGTAGGGATGCACACGAATCTGCATGTATTTTTTGAAAAAGCACAGATTTAAGCAATAAGCCCCAAGAGGTCATGATTTACAGTGCTTTTAGAACAGCTAAGGGTGTTGTTAGGCACAACGTGGAGCCTAACAACACATTCACATTCTGCAATTACATCCATGTTTTCTGCATCGCTGAAATCAAAGACATAAGAATTTTAGAACTGTGTGTAACATTTAAAAGTGTATGGAAAGCAGCAGTGTACAGATTCTTTATTTTTTTTTCCTGTTGCAGTCCTGGGAAAACTTTTTATTTCATTTACTTGAGCCGGCAGGTGTGCTTTGGGTGCTTATCTTTGGCACTGTGGGAGACAACTCTGCTGCGGAAGACCCAGATCAAGCTTGAGCAATGGTGTGCAAAGCATGCATAATTTTGCTAGCTAACCAAATCTTGCATGGTCTTTGGTTGACAAAATGAAACTCTGCTAAAACAAAACCATCCGTGGCTCATGATTGCCTATCCTTGCAATTAAAAGACTACATTTGCCTTGTAAAACCAAACATCTGAGCTTCTGTTTAGACCCTGATCATAAAAAATAGGTAGATAATCTGTAATCCTACATTTCTAAGACTAGCACTCTGCATGCACACCCCCAACTGTGTGATGTATCCATAATAGGGCTATAATAACATGCCTGGCACTTCATGGGTAATTTCAACTGGGCACTCTGATTGGTCACAGACATCCTCCATCCCATTATGCACCTCAGGCTGTGCTGTCCTGGTTATGACACCATCTAATGATCACCAAGGAGGCAGTTATCACTCTTTTTGTAATCACTGCCTCTTTTCTAGTCCACAGGTTGTTAGTACACGCCGTAACAATTTACATTACAAAAAAGCTATCCATTGTTTTAGTTTTCAGCTATATTTTAAGGGAAGAATATGAGTCTCTCTATTTTTTTTTATAACATGTCAACAACTAGTATTTGGGCTCTGTCCTAAAATTCCATCTATCCTGAACAAAACAAAGTCATTTGATGCTTGTGAATTTGTGTTTTTCTGTGTTGTCGCCCCTTGAAGCGAAAAATCTCGACAATCTTTCAGCCATATGTTGGGAAATGAAAAAGAGTGAGCAATGGCTATGAGACTGTGATCGCCAAGTGGTTACATAAAGAGGTGACTGATTAAAAGAAGAGAAAATAAGCTCACATATGTGGTCTGTACAGTGGTGGTAACTGCACCCTGTTAAAATGCTGCATCTCATAACTCCATAAACAGATGTGGAGAAAGACATGGGGCACCGTATGAAGCAATCTAGAGACCCTGACATGATGGGTAGGTTACAGCTGGAAAAAATGAAAACCCCCATACAGAAGAAATGTATTAGTGCCCCATAATTATGCCTGCAGTGCAGAGAATGTACTCAATTTGCATTAGTCTATAAAAAGGCCTGATTTAGACTATATAATGCTCAAATCAGTGATGGCAGAAAAAACTCCTCATCACACCTGGTTTTATCACCAAATAACCAAAACTCATCTAGTTCATTGCATGTCTGATGTGATTTTATTTAAGCTGAAACTGTTCCTCATTTTTACACCTCTTGATACAGCAAAAACTGTTTAGAGAATAGGTACTCGTATATGCATAAATCCATAAGAAAATAGTCCGACTTTTGGGAAAATAAACACTCTCTATGTGAGAGGAAAATGATAAGATTGAAATACTCTCGTGTCTGTACACTAAGTATTCAGCTACAGCTAACAGTTGGTGTTGAAGCACACAACAACAGCTTGTCTGACTCTATTGAGTGGTCCCAAAGCTACAGCAGACCCCACGGGCCCTTTCTTGGAAAAAAAATGTACAGTGTAATGGGAAGAGACAAAGTATTTGTTCAACCATTTGAATTTTGTCCTCAATCTCAAATGCTTTGTTTGTTGTTTAAAAAGATTATTTTAAAAGTCAATAACGAAACAGTTTGTTTTAACGATACCAAATCTGTCTCTCGTCTTATATAATATACGTTACCAATACCAACATGACCTTTCTTTAGTATAATTTCTTCTGTTCTTTCAGATTGAGGGGAAAGTATAAAAAGCAGTAAAAATCATTGCAAGTGCGGCCATTTTAACAGTTGCAACTTTGTGAAAGGAGAGTTAATCGGTTCTGTAAAAGATTACAATGGCACTTACGCAACAATCGAGTGTTGTCAAATCATCTTTTATGTTGACAAACATCATATTTAGATTTAAACAGAATCAAAAATAATTTGTCTCTCTTCATTTATTACTGGACATATTTTTTCCCAAATAAGGTCCGATGGGGTCCACCGGAAGGGCCGTGACTTAGCCTCTCTATCCGCTTGTAAAAAAAATCACAAGTGCCTTTAAAACTTGCTAATTAACACTGATATATGGAGCGACGCCTGTGAGCTGCTTCAAGCAGACGACTCAAGCGGTGCTGATGTACACGTGACACGTCACATGGCCTCACTCTCCACATCTTCCATTTGTGCACTCTCAGCTTAGCGGCTTATTTAAACTGCAAGGAACTCCCGCTGCCTGTGATTGCTAATGCTGCCCTGCATCTGTATCATTGCATGTTCTCTCAGCCCCACCGCCACCCCAGCATCCACCTGCAGGCTCTGACTGGGGTTCAGTATGTTTGCTCATCGCTCCTCTATATCTGTGTAAACTTATCTGCAGGGAGTGATGAGGTCGGAGCCTGGATGCCAAACACATAAAAATGTAACTATGTGCTTATTTGCTGCTTCAGTAAACTTTTCAACGTGAGCTGTCTGACTAAAATGTGATAGAGGTGGTAGTACAAGGACAGCCTAGCAAGCCATTTCCTCCTGCTTTCGGTCTTCATGCTAAACAAAGCTATCTGGCTGCAAGCTTTAGCCGCACACGAGTATTTAACATTAGAGTACAGGCATTGAGAGGGGTGTCGTCTCAGCTCCATCAGCTAGAGAGGGAGGATTTCCCACAATGTTACACCAGTACTTTATCTCTGACAGGGATACAAAAAAGACAAACATGGTACAGTAGCAGCAGTGATTGTTTCAATAATGTTACAAAGTATTGATAATCACAGCAGCAGTGCTGATGCAGCACTCATTTCAGTAGTCAGAGAAAAAAGAGACAGTGGCAGTATTAATGGTAGAAACAGAAACAGATATCTGTTTGTCTTACCGAGTGTTGGGTCATACTCCCAGATGAAGCGTCTGGTCAAAAATCTCACCACCAAAGCTGAAAAGGACAAGAGAGAACAATATCATCAGAATATGAAACAATACGTAAAACTTAGCAGGTTAGTCTCCATGGTACCCAGAATATACTAAATGTAATTTATGTAGAATTACAGAATTGTGCTGTACTCCATTTTACTCCACAAGTGTGGATTTTATTAAATAAAAAGTAAACTTGCAGGACTATCAGTTAATAATGGCGCTGATTATATCGTCCTGCTTTTCTACTACGCTCGTCCACTGACAACATGTCTTCTTCAGCAGCTAATTAGCTATGGGTAACTATCAAGAGGCCACAAGATTCAAACCACTTTCATACTCATCTAAATGCTAATAAAAGAGAGTTCAAACAGCCTTCAGGATTAAACTCTGCTCTCGAGGTCCATCATTAGCGGCTGCTCTAATATGGGATAGTTAGCCTTCTCTTCACAGAATTAGCTTCATCACAACTAAAAAACAACATCGCAAACCAGTGACTCACTCTTTTAATGGTTTACCGTCAACATCAGCTGCATGGAAACCTTATCTCCCTCATTCAGACAGAATTAGGAAGCTATTATCTGTGTATCAGCACAACCAATAAATAATAGAGTAGAAGTATCTGACACAATTGAAATGTGGACTGTAGGACTGATGCAGGAGGTTTTCTGGAAGATCTGGAAATTGAAAAATTTGTTTTCCCATCAAAATGCGGCTCGTACTTGGCTGTCTTTCCCAGCAGCCATTTGCTCATTTCGTCCAGAAGCCAAGATCCAATAATCTTTTGATCCATCTTATCAACGGGACTGCACAAACTCTTCTCTGCTACTCATTATAATGTTATCATCCCTTGGCACTTCACAACTAAGCACTAGGCTGATATCCAATTAAGATGCCAAGCACCATGCTCCCCTTCACCCCCCATGAAGCCACTGCAGGGGGTACGTGGCTCAGTTCTGCCACTGTTTATCTGAACACCGTAGCATTTCTCCTTTTAGTTAGGTTAATGAGTAGGCATCAAGCCACTTTGACTCATAATCCTCGTGGATGCAAATGTACCCTCAACAGAGTCAGGAAGCAACATAATATAAAAAGCTACCTATAAGGCTTCACAGTCATATGCAAACATATAAATGTAGGTATAAATCATTTGCTGCCAGACAAAGTAAATTAGATGTATACTTTTAAAAAGGGATGGACTAGTTTGACATTTTGTGAAGTATATTTTTTCACTCTCCTTCAAAATAAGATGAAATGGTTTCCATGACTCACCTTTTGAGCATGAAATATAAAGTAGAGCCAGGAGGTAATTAGCGTAGCGTAAGGTAATTAGCCTGCCTGCCCAAGTTTTAAACATGCAGCTGACGATGTCAGAGCATTTTTGTACGGAGTGACCAAAAGGGATTAAACATTAATTTGTGAGCTTTAGAGGTTTTGGTGGGCGTCTGGACAAAGCCAGTCGGGTAGCAGTTTTCCTAAGCTAGGCAAACTTCCCTCTGGCTTTAGCTTCATGGATGCAGCACATTGGTATTCTTCTCATCTCAGTTTTGGACAGCGAATAAGTTATTTTCCAAAATGTCTGAATCTGTCTGTCATGCTCTGATAACAGCAGGGCATCTAAAATTTGCTAACATTAGCCACTGTAAGGATCATTTTATGCTTGATCAGAAGCTGTTCATAAGACATGTTGTCTCGCCAAGTCCCAATCACAGGTGTATGTGGTTGTTCCAGTTGACGGCTAAACTTTTGAAGACAGTAGCTGGGTTTTCATTAAAATCTATTTAAAATTTGACCAAAGTTTTAGAAATTCGGCAAAAGAAAATGTGCATTTATGTGTGTTTCCCTCCACTACTGTTAAGCAAAAAATTAGGAGTAAGGTCATTGAGATAAGCAGTAGGTGGCGCAACATTTTCCAGTCAGGTGTCATTTACCACAGCAGAAGAAAACAGAGCAACATGACGATGTAAATAAAAGGCACAAGTAAACAAACGGAAAGGAAATAAGACAAAGGAAAATGCAACAAGTCAAGTAAGTTGAGAAATATCTGAGTTTCCTCATCAGTCCACACCTTGTGCTTTCATCTGGAGTGATGTTTGAGTCACGTGATTTCTAAATCTCATCCTTTATTCGCTAAATCTGTTTCCATTGCACTTATTCGCATTGACTCTTTGTCGACACGCCAACTTTTCCATCTCCCTGGAGCGTAAAAACTTTTTTGCAATATTTTGTGATTTTTACGAATTTTCTGTCTTTCCATTCAGGCGTTTTTGTGTGCAAATTGAAAATGTGCATAAAACAAACCCAGCTTGTGTAGCAAGGTGCAAACAAACTCCTGCACACTGTTTTACTTGCAGTATATTTTTGCAAGGTTTCTTTTGCAATCTTTTGATCTACCTATCCTTCTTCTATGTACCTGTCTTCTAATATGAGCACAGTCCTTTGCTGCAGCAAAGTGTGACATTTAATAATTACGGGGAAACCAGATGGACATTTTTACATGGTCTCTCCTGGGTGGCATTCATAGTGTTCTGTCCAAAGAAAGGTGTTTTGGGAGGGGGCTTCTGTCTGGCAACCCCTTCTGAAGAAGCGCACTGACCCTTAAAGTTTGAGTCATACCAGACCAAGTAAGGCTGTAGCAGTAAAATCCCAAATGTATCCAGCTGAGCTGAAGTGTGATTTGGTTTTAATGAATTCAACTTCTAATTTGTAAGAGGAAGAACTGGCAGTTTTGTCTTTTGAAAAGTCACATTGTCTCGCTTAAATCTTCTCATCAGGCAAAAGGGAAATTGTGCCATCTGTGTCTTTACCCACCATGCAGAATGACTGCACTCGCTCGTTTTTCCCTTCTTTCTTTATTTTGTGCAGCTTTATGCCCATATTTTCCAGACTTAAGTGAATAAACACAGTTTGCAGACATTAACAGACCTACTGAGGACCCCTTTTTTTGTTTTTTTGTTAATTTTTTTTGTTTATAAACAGCAACAAGCTAGTATTTACTTTCAAGCTGGTCCTCTGCAGGAGCTGTCATGTGCCTGAGTGACTTCCAATAGGCCTGAGTGGTCCACTTGAGTCCAGGCGTGTATCTGTGTCCTCATGTCAACCTACTAAGCTGCCGCTTGTAGCAAAGAGACAATGGGGAAAACAGCTTTCCCTTTGAACCAGGGAAAAAAACATCAACCCAGACCAGGCCTGTTTTCTGCTCATAATTAGCCGTGACAAGCACAGGGAAGAAAACCTATTATGTTGGCCAGAGTGTCGCTGCCACATTTCATTATGCTCATAAAGAACTGGAGTCCAGCGTTTGAGCTCAAGGCAGTGTTTGATCATGACTGAGTCTGGTGCTCAAACGTTCCAGTTAGTCATTCGCACATGAAGAGTCGCCTTCCTTGTCTGTTTTTGTTAGCTAAGACATTTCTTCACAATATTACTTCAGATTTGTTGTTCCCCAGCATGTGTCCCTCGTTGTTACACATGCAGGTCCATGCCCTTTTTTTTCTTAAATTTAGAATGGCCTGTTGTAGCCCTGTTGTGATGACTTTGTTCCTCAGTAAACATATAACTTTATTTTCAATCACTCTCAGTGTTTTCTGGCACCGGTAATGTGTGTGAACTTTAAATTGAAATTGCACTGAAAGCAGCCAGCAGCAAATCATTTGTCATGCTGTTAAGAAAGCAGACAAACATGCATGTTTCTTCTCCAAGCACACTGACTTCTCTTGTTCTGTGCTGAATTTCCCACTGAGGTTATTTTGTGGTGTTTCTGCTACACTATAGCAGCCTGGATTCCAGGTAGACAGAACCAATGGGGTGTGAAGTCCTTTCCTCATTAGAGGTAACTGTATCTCCTGCTTTTCACTGCCACTAGAAGTAATGTACACATGGAAGAGGGGAACCTTTGTTCATGTGCGTCAGTATGGACATTGTGGCCCAGATTGACTGAAAGTTTGCAGAAGGAGTAATGTGCACTCTATCACCAAGCTGACCAGATCACAAAGGCAGGTGATTCACTGAATGTGTGCAGTTAGGGGCAAGCTGATGACAGCACTGGTTAAAAAACACATATCACTTCTCTGGAAACTGTGGCACATATAAGATATTTTTTAGAATCTGCGTTAGAACGTGGCATTAAAATATTTGGTCGTTTAAAACAGGTTGCTATCATAGCCATTATCACAAAAACAGCTGAGCTAAAATAAAGTTTTTCCATTATTAAATTTCAGGTCAGATCAGAGTAAGCTGTAGCCACAAAGTCAACGAAGGCACCAAAACTTAAGTACATCAGGTGATGGGAAAAAAATCGCCTCAGTTAAGAAATGTTAAAACTTTACTTTTTTAAATTATTTTTTTAATGTTAAAACCTGAAGTTTCTGTGTTTCATCTCTGGTTAAACTTGGTTAGGGTTAGAAAAGATCCATTTGGCTTTAGGTATTGTTTTTTGTTTTTTTTTTCCCCCCACAAACCCGGCCGTAAAATCTCCCACTGACCCGGATTTATTGCAAAAGCACAGGGAGAAAATTTCCTGGTGGTTGCTAAAATTGTCCAGTTGAAACTGGATCACTGGTCTGATGCTTAGTAGCTGTCTCGCCTGCATGTCCTTCCACCATCATCCAACACTACCTTCCAATGAGAAAAATCCATCTCATACAGGCTTATGCATCTGAACTATTTTAAATTTGCCACATTCACCATTTTTAGAAACTTACGATGCCAACCTTTCATTCCAGCTACTGGGCTGTGAAAAAAATATCCACCTAAAATTGCTGATAGACGTTGTTTGCTCAGGCTTTGAGGTTTGTCGATAATTTGTTCATGCCAAGGTTTGTTTTACCAACATTGCCACATTAGCCTTTATTTTGAGGCATCTTTCTGGTAACCTGGGGAATTATAAGAATTATTATTAATAATATAATAATTATTATAATAATTAATGATTTGGGGAAAATAATTTAGTATTTGCTCACCTGTTATGGTCTCCACCAACTCCTCAGGAAGATATCTGTCTCTTTGACAGCTCATCCTCTCATGTTCACCACTTTTGTAACATGGTGCTGTACATTTATCAGAGTAATAACACAGAAAAAAAGCTTCCTGCAGTGATTTGAAACACGGCTAAACACAGCACTGGGAAGACGGATTCAAACCGTAAAACTAAAACAATAAGCGGAAAGAAGCTAAAACACTCTATGCAGCTGAGAGGAAATACTAAGTCCTGTGATGACTCTTCTTGGGTTTATCACTACTTGCAACTACTTTCACTTTACACATTAGTGTTTGTTAGCAATAATCAATAATAAATTGATTATAGCAATTTAGTTTGGTAGTACAAGCTCATATTAGCTGTCAATAGCTGCTGGTCATGCTAGACCATGTTACAGCTGCAGCAGCAAAACTATAAATTCATTTTCATTTCTAAATAAAAAATTTGTTGTCTCTCTCTCTCTTTTTTTTGTCTCTCAAGATTCCCAAGTCTTCTCCCATGTGGGTATTAGTTTGATATGTTTCATTGTCACCTTGAATAATTTTCGATTTGGATGAAGCTTGACAATCCTACAGGTTTGTTGACGAAGTTTACTGTTTTGGTAGCAAATATCAATTTAATATAAGCTGAGGAGAGACATTTTAACAAACTATACTGACAGGTTTCCTGTCAAAGTGACACTATGCACAAAGAGTTAATGTCACCTAAAATCGGACAGAAAAAATTATTTATAATATGTAATATACATATACAGTTTTTTTTTAAATAAATCAGTGGGCACACAGACATAGCATAATGGAGGGATGTTGACATTATTAGATTTTTTTTTTTATCATAAAAGCCAAAACTGCTGTGTAGTTTTAGTATAGTTTGAGCATTAGGACATATACTGGGCTACTTATGGCTGTTCCCTGCTACGTTAATTGGAGTTCTTGGAGATATATATAATATCTGGTGTCTAGCATGCTGACAATATTAATAACCCTTTGGAGATGGGCTGTTGTTTTTTCACATTCTCAAGCTGCGAGTTGATATTTGACAACCTGACATTTCTCAACAAATACTGCAACTGAGCAGAAGAAAAAAAAAAAAAATCACATTTCATCAAATTCACCAGCCCAGACTTCACAATGCCACCCTGAGAAGATGGATGGAGACGAACTGAGTTTACAGATTTACGTCAAACGCATCATCCGCAGGAGGTGTTTGCCAAAAGCTGCTTATGTACAAAGTGACCTAATCACATTAGCAGCAGAATGTTGGACTAATTGCAAACAAAGCAAAAGCAATTAGTGGCGCCCATGGCCCTTTTATGAGCCGGCGCTGTGTAACTCATTGAACAGTCTCCATTGATTTCCCCACGGTCATCAGACGGACACCCACGGCTCTTTGGTTCCCTTTGGCCACAATAACACCTCTGTACCAAATGACAAGTAGAGCTTTCCTAGTGCTGTGCAGCTGCAGTCAAGTTTTGTACCTATTGTATTCATGTCATGTCAGTTCTTGTCATACAACCAGCTGTGCAGATAAGACTGTCTAGCCGCAAGCAAGTCAGAAAAAGTACCAGCATTTAATCTAAAACCACAGAACTATTCTGCCCTACAAAGGCAAAACACATACGCTAAAGATGTGATCAAAACTGGATCAGCATTTTTATTTCTGCTTCTTTCTCCCTGGCTGTTGGACTTATTTGTAAATGAAAAACACCAATCTTAATGAAATGACATCTTGATTACTCAGTTGGTTAGTCCTTAATTAAATGAGACAGCAGCTTAATTCAGTTGTAATGCAGAAAAACAGCTAAACTTCTGCTTAAACTGACGTGAGTAGTGAGCAGATCTGAGGTTGTCCTGTTGGTTTTTGACTCTAGTAGAATTCATGCAATTTCATGTAGCCAAGCTACATTTCAATTACAAATTTTTTCATTAAATTAGAAATGCACATAATGAATCACATATAAATACTAATAGTAATTCAACAGACTCCTGGCCAAACAGATATACACAAGAGCACTTTGTAGTGACTGCTCTCCTACTCAAAGACAAATGATTTGGGGGCTACAATAAAAAGCCTAAATAGGCATAAATTACAGCAAAGTGCATATCATGTATGAAGATGCAATGCTTTCTTTGCATTTTATTCAAGCTTGATAATTAAACCTTGTTTCTCTTAACTTCAAACCCTCTATTGTTATTACATTTTAAGGACAGTATCGATGGAAAATACTTTTTATTGGAGCATGTCTCCACTTGATCCATTTTAATAAATGTGCCATTAACTATTAGCTATTATTAACTTAATCTCTGTTAAGCTCCTGCTCAGAAATATTAAGAATGCAAGACATGTAAATAATTCATCAGTAACATAAGATGTCCTGCAAACCTCACATAAAGACGACCAAGAGAAATCCAGTTCACTTGTACACAGAAGTCAATGTTGTATCTGATTTAGACTGACTGTGTTGTTTGGTTGCGCTGATTGAAGTCATCAGACTTTTAAATTTGCCCGTCTGCTGCTTTTTTTTTTTTTTTTTTTTTTTAATGTA
>JAPZDX010000015.1:4326078-4339176 GCA_029783625.1 Naso annulatus | reverse complement strand
CATTTGACTATCGCAGACAGAGGTAAGAAAACTATTATTTTGAACCTGACAAAAATTTCAATTGATTAATTCACAATCATGATATTTTTTGAGGAGGAAGCAACACATTTATTCCGCACCTTTTTAAAACCTCTGCAGATGCATTATATTTGAAAAATTATGTCTCTACATATAAATGTTGCCAACACATCCTTTATTTACTGCGCAAGCAACAAAAATGTGTCGCCAGTAAACTTGAATTCTCTGTGGGTTGATCAATCGCAACATTATAATGTGAATACCATCAAACCCACACAAAAGAAGATTTAAATAAAAAGCTAACATATGACATATACCACAGGTTTCGAAACATGTACCAAGTTGTCACACAGCGTGACTTTGCTGCCACCTGTTGTTGGGGCATTGAAAAAAGTGCGCCCAAGTAGCCCTTATTTCTTTTATTGAAGTGTGGCAAACTGCACATGTAAAACTGATACAGATAGTCAATAGGAAAAGATCTTTCAACCTGGGATGGAAATAAGTCACCCTATCACCACCTTTTGTACAATACAGAACATTTTTAATCCACATTTTATTGTAGATTATGCTTTGAACTCACTAACTATATAATATTTATCTAGTTCACTTAAAAAATATGTACTGTATATTTCAAGGTAATTTTAAGTTTTGTCGAAGTCTTTGTTAATGAAGATCTATGTGAGTCATCCTCATGTGAGGAGTGCTGGGGTAGCAACTGAGCGCCCTCTATTGGGCAGCCGTCACTGTTGGAAAGGTAGCTAGGCTAACCAGCTAACCATTAAAGCACTTCATGCCTCGATTACAGTCTTTCAGTTTTTTGCAGATGTGCATATCAGGTGTAACCGGTCTCTGGCTTGCTTACTAATTTCTTCTTCAGTGAAATCAGTGTTACATTACTTGGCCAGAAAATAATTTTTTTTAGCTCTGTTGACTAGGGTTTAATTCTACCAATTAGATCACTCCTGAAACACATTCAAAACTGATTTCTTACGTAACAGTCAAGTTGTCTTTACTTAGTTTGCACAAGAACCACTGCAAATTTCTTCCTGTGGTGTTTCTCTTTTACTGTTCTCTGCTCTCTGAAAAATTTCTCAGACATCATCATCATTCACTTTAGCGCTCAGCAGCTTACACGTTTCTGACTACCCATCGATTTTCTCACACACTGCCACATGCAAGGGGAGTGCAGACAACAACAATTTGCTCACCTGACTGAAAGGTGCAGGATCTCCGTGCGGGACCTCCTCATGTTACTGGCCATTTTGATCAGCTCCTTCTCCAGCGAGTCTGTGTACTGGGCCAGCTGGTCCAGGCTGAGGGCCCACTCTGCCCTGCGCGTGTCCAGCTCGGCCTGCAACGTCTGTGGGAAGACAAGTCCGAGGGAGTCAGCCTCTCACTAGGGTGAAAGGCTGCAGGCAGCTGCACAGCCTGAAATTTACACCTCTAAAAAGTTCTGACACCTAGCTGACACAAAATCTTTCCATGTCAGCCAGCACACCGAAGAACCAATGCAAGACTGACTTGCACTGGTACTGCTCTGCTCCACTAATGATTTCTGTCTCATTTGGTATGTTTACTGCTGTATGGCTGTACGTGGCTAATGAATGCAGAGTGGCAACAATGCAGGAGGAGGGGGGAGAGAGAAAGAGACAGAGAGAGATACAGAAAGTTGGAGTGAGGGAGGAGGGGAGTGGGTTGTGTTTGTGGTACAACACTCTGACTAAATAGCCCTGCTTGGATGGGTCCTGTTGGAGAGTTATGTAAGTGAGAGATCTCTAGAGAGGAGAGATAGTGGGTGGAAAGGAGAGAAAGAGCAGATAGGCAGTGATAGATGGAAAAAAGAGAGCAACAGGTGGAGGGAGAGTAAGATAGAAATCACATTACATAATTTCATGATTCACTTATTTTAAAAAAAGGTATTGAACGGGCATTTTCAGCCTGGAATCAACCTGTATGCGATTCACATATACACAGGCACCCACACTGCAGTACACTGTGAACCTGTGATTTTTCTCAAGCTTATATCAAGTGTTAAAAAAAAAGTAAAATGTGTCTGTGGAAGTGTGTGAGTGAATCTGACCTGGAGACTGGTGTCTGTGTTGCCCGCTGGCTGTGCGTGGTTGTCAAACAAGCGTCTGACTGCAGACAAGACAAAGTCGTTTTCCTCTGTGAAATCCCTTTTCTGAGAGACGTAGAGAGGAAACACGATGAAGGAGAATTAATTTAAGATGGAAAGTCAAGCACTGGAAAATAAGATGCACCTTAACATCAGACACAATGCTGACCAGAGACAAGAAGTTCACTTGGGCTGCCACCTAAAAGTTGACGATTCAAGTCATCAATCGATAACACATACTTTTGCCTTGCTTTTTTTTCCCCTAACAATGCACTTTTTAGCTGCGTCACAACACAAGCAATGCACACACAGCATGGTAGGCAAGAAACTTTACAAACTTTGTCTAGTCTCTGACCAAAATCCACAAAACTATTTGGGGTTGAAAGCTGAAAAAGGCTGATAGGAAAGATGGCAGCAGACTTCATTCTGTTGTCTGCTCCAACACTCCCTGCTCAGTTAAAAACTGTTAGTGAAGTCAGCTTTGACCCAGACAGCGGTACAATTGCCTCTTCTGCCGTCTACTGTGAGGAACGCTTGGCTCACGGTGCTGTCAGCAGCACAGCCGAAGAGGTGCTCTGTAGTGGGCTGGGATTTCATAACTGGACTATGAGCAGGATGCACACTTTCACTTTCTTTGTGCTGAATTTGATGTTTTCACATCACAGATGTCGAAGAAAGGCAATAAAACATAAAAACATGAGCACGAGCAGGCTGACAGTGATAGACAAACAATTAGTTGTACGAAAAATAAGGAATAGCTAAATCTACGTATTAAACTGCCAAATCAGTCACAGACAATTTTGAGTAAGATACAGATCTAAAGTTTCCATGCATTCATTAACATCCTACTAACTTAACTGTTCTGAGCTCATATGAGCTTCTAAGCAATACCTAAACAACCTAAACAATCTTAACCTGTCGGTAACACCATCTGTCTTAAACATTAGAAGACTCTCTATCTCTTGGTGTATTTAGGCAGTTATTCAAACAGTTGAAGTTTCATCTTTATTTTCAAAGCCAATTCTTAAAGGTTACTAAAGACTAAAAAGTGGCCCCTTCATTGTGCAAGCAACTGTTTGTTGTTGTTGGTTGTGCTTGTAGTAGGCTGCACCTTAAGTTACAGATATTAACTACAGATAAATTAAAAATAAAATAATTCAAGCATTTTAATTCTACAGCTGATGCCATGTTGGTTTTATGTTGTGAATGACATTTTTCTTTACAGCAGTCATCTGCAGGCCAGACATAACATGAAATACCGGGTTTATTGAACAAATGCTAATTAGTCACTATTCACCTATCTAGGATCTTAAGTTGATTTTTTAAAATGACACGCAAGTCAGGCCTTCACACACACTTGGTTACCAGTTTGTTTAGGAGGTGCTTGAACTCCTGAGCCATGTGATCAGGGCTGGGTCCCTGCAGCATCAGCAGCACCTCCCTGTCCAGCGTCTCATCCAGCGGGGACGCAAAGCTCATTGTGGTGGACAAATGGTCTACAACATGGTGGGCCTGCAGGGGATTCCAACACATTTACACAACAAGCACACGAGACAAAAACCAGCAGTCTCACTTTTACAAAGCTGAACTATGACAAACACACAGCACGTGAAAAACTGTATCTAATGTTCAAACAGTGCTGTGTATTATGCAGGAAATGAGATAAAATCCTGAAAGTCTGAGGAAGAAAAATCTTCAGCAATAAATCAATTGCCTGTAGGCATGAAACTTCTCAGAAATGCAGCTTGGATGAGAGGCACTGTGAACTGAGATTACAAACAATTGACTAAACACTAGCTGTGTCTGCTGGTGTGAATGCTGTATCTGTGTAGGGTGCATTCAAGTTTATATCTCCAAGAGTTGGCTGCAACAAAAAACACGTCCAAAAGGTCCAGAAGTCATTTGTGTTGCAAGCCAGCATTTACCGACCAGAAATTGAAATGGTGTGTACAAAGAAATGAAAATAGAGATCAGAATGCAAGACAAAATGAAGAATAAGGAATGGGTTAATGATTTTAATGAGTCAGAGCAAATGGGAACAAACAGAGAGCATAAAGCAAATGGTGGCAAATGAAGAAGACAGAGACAGAGTGAGGGAGTGCTGACCTCCAGTGGTGACTGTGCCAAAGCCAGTTCTGTCTGTAGGGAACCTGAGCTGCTCTGGTTCAGCCTGTAGGCCACCGAGAGGGACAGACCAGCACTGTGAGAGATGGAGTTGAGGTGGGAGGCAAAACAAGTTATAAAGACATTCATTAGAAAAGGTGGTAATGGATGAATTTTTTTCAAAGGCAAACACATAAGCATACTAAACTCTGATATATATGTAAAAAATATAGATATTGCTAATATGTACTCATTTCGTAGTAACCATTAAAGTTGGGGTAAGCAGTTTATCTTTGGTGTCATCGCACTAAAATTCCATTGATAACCATTCAGCATGTTGTAATTTATGTGGTCTGAAGGAATAATACACATCTGCATCTTTCCGTGGTTCTGTATACTCTGCCCTCAGATCGTGACAGGGTATTTTTGGCCATTCATAGTAATTTAATAGAGCACATGTTCCTATTGGCTGCTCTATGCTGTGCTTCTTCGTGACCGGGGACAACGGTATGAGCTGCATGGCTATTGAAACAATTGATGCGCCTTTTGCTCCATAACTCTCTCTCTGCTGATAATAGTGTCTGCAGGCGACACTGTCAGCCGACTTGAGTTGAGCTGAGGCCAGTTTACTCTGCTGAAACTTTCCCTGCAATCATTTCGTCTGGTCTTGAATCTTTGGTGTGAAGTGGCCTTGAAAGAAAGTGACAAAACCTGAGCCGGAGCCAAAACAGGGAGGGGAGGGTGCAACGAATTTGCTCACCAAGGAGTGTCATGCTACAGCTAGCTTGCTCTCCAAATGTTACCTACCTCAGCTTTAATTTCTTACACCTCTTCACTAACAGACTGTATCTCGATCACTTACCTAGCCAAATCTGTTTGCATCATCTGCATCTGGTTCTCCAGTTTGCTCTTATCTGCCCTCAGCAGCTGGATTCAACGACAGATACACAAACACGACTCAATTCATTCCTTTGGTTATGTAGAAGTCAGCTACTTTTTCAGCAGTTACCCAACTTAAACAAACCTGTTAAAATAAAAATCTGTGTGTGGAAGGACAGCAGGTGATTTAATTCCCCAAGTCAGTCAGTCAGGGACTCACAGGCTGACAATTGTAAGATTACACTAAAAGTAATGACACTAGAGTACAATAATTAAATTAAAAAATGTTATTTTTCCAAAATTAATATACATACGTCTTTTTTATTATATGATTAAAGTTATTAGGTGTTTTAAGTAAGGTTTAGGACATCTAGTATGCTTTTTAAAAGAGTCATTTTATGAGAGAATCATTGCCTAATTCTATTCAAACTTTTTTTCAGCTCCAAATGAAGTGATAAAAAATAAACCACATGGTTTATTGTGCCTATAAGATGGTTGCATTTGCACGAGGAAGGGGCAAGCAAAGAGATCAGGAACATATGAGAGCATGAAATGAGCATCAGTGAGAAAGTAAGCGAGCTTGTTTATGTTTAGGAACAACAACAACAACAACAACAACAAAAAGCCTGATTTGTGAAGGTTAACACACTGACCTCTGTGATAGAGGAGTATTCCTCCACTGCTGATTTGAGCTCATTTATCTGTCTGCTCTTCTGTAAAACGACACAAGTTCAGTTTAAGTTTTGTGAAGAAACAGAAAAAAAGGCAGGACTAAGTTACCTTCTTGAGGAAAAGAGATTTTTTTAACTTAGCAGCAGCATAATTGGTGGCTAAACCTATCGGGATTTCCTATCAGTGTCAGCAGGATGGATTTAACCAATTTATAGAAGAGAAAAATCTGAGCAGCCACAAGTAGCTTTAAAGTGACAATCAAATGGATAATAAAACAAGACACTGACCTCTTGTATAACAGTTTCCTTTTCACAAATGACAGTATCAAAAGAGTGAATCTGCACCTAAGGACAGGGAAAAGGCAGTTCCAAAAACCATTAATAAAGTAACATACAAGGGCAGCACAGCTGACACAGTATTTCTAATGTGCTTAAGACAGATTTATCACGTGAAGGTCGTTATGTGAGGAAAAACTGATGATATGCACTCAAAAATGCCTGAGCGCGAGGAAGAAATCATTTTTTAAAAAAGGCAAAAAAAAGGAAACTGTGTGAGAGGAGTAGAGAGAGGCACGGAAGGATGCAATATTGCAGAGCAAAACAAAAAAAGGATAATGGACAGACAGTAAACGGTACCTGAAGGTCAGCGTTAATGTCACACAGCTCTGCTATTTTCCTCTGAAGCTCGTCTGCCTCCATGGTGGCCTTGAAGTTCTGTGGAGCAGTTAAACAAGAGTTATTGCAGCTGGTAACATCTTTTTATAAAAAAAAACAAAAAAGTAATAGTATATTCATTGTAAGCTGTTACGAATGGGGGAGTTCTAACACAAGTCTGACAAATTCCTCTGACAAAAGATGGTAAAGTACCTCCTCCTGAAGAGAAGCAATCTTGGCAATGAGACTCTGGTTTTCTCTCTCCTGAAAAGAAAAAAAGCGATCAATAGCAACCATGGAAACGACTGATCAGTCTTTACATTTCTGCTCAATTAAACAATTACATTCTGACATTTAGGGCTCTATCTCCCACCTGGCCCAAAGGTGGCACAGAGCGTAAGTGTATCATTTGAAAATTATGTCACTTTCATACATCATATGTGCATGTTGTATGTCAATAAATTTAACAGAATTTTCAAAAACACTTTTGGAGGATAGATGTGATTGTCTTGTCAAAAATTCTGCTCCAATCTCCAGCTTAAAGCAATAATGAAAGTAAAACTGTTCCAGTTTTGCAGGGCCACACTGAATATCAAGCATTTTAATCTGAATACCTAATGGGATAAAAAGCCTACAATGTGACTACTGTCTGCTACACAATACCACACATTTCAATAGCAATGTCTAAGAGTAGTGCAGGCGAAGACACCTTTGTAACAAAACAACAGATACATGCCATCTGTAGCCATGAAGCATGCAAGCAGAAAGCATTTTTATAGATCCTCTTTGTGCTGCCAGAGTCTGACTGACCACATGTTTGCTGTGTGCGGAGGCGCGGGCTCTGCCTTCCTCCGTACAGCTCAAAGTGGCCTTCATCTCCTCCACCTCCTCCTTCAGCATCTTCTCCTTCTGGGCCAGCTGCTGGTTACTGTGCGAGAGGACAAACAGAGGGGGAAGTCAACAAACCATTGCTACGGTAAATCTGTGCTGTGTACTCGCATGCACATGCAGCTTACACCCTGGCCTGATTGCGTAGCTCCTCATTCTCATCTGCCAGCTTCTGGTTGCTGTCTTCCATGGCTTCCACCACCTGCTTCAGCTTCCTCACCTCCTCCTGGAGCTTGTGGTTGCTCATTTGAAGGTCAGTGACACAATGGACCAGCTCTGATGTCTCACTAACGAGAAGAGACACAGAAACCAGTGAATAGAAATGCAGGGTTAAATTTGGATGGACTTTCTGACAACAAATGCACAATCAGAACTCAACAATGAAACATCCATCCACAGACATTTTCTCATATTGGTCAAGTAAATGTAGACTTTATCAAATAGCTGTGACCTTCACATAGCAGTATGACAAGAATGAGGGGCTCCAGTTTGAGAGGGGTGATTATACACACCAATGGATTTTAAATCAAATGGTCAAGATACAGTTAAAGCAAAGACTTTTAGCTTTAAAGGGAAACTCTGCTGATTTGCAACCTTATCTCTACCTATCTGAATCAGGGATATAATGTAATATAATCCAAAAATATATTTTTTTAATGTTCTCTTTGTCTCTGGGACGCAGCTTGAAAATGTGTTTGTGTTCTTCCTTGAACCAGCAACGTCACTGGTTCAAGGAGGAACTACAAACACATTTGCACTTCCCCTCACACTCCTGGCGAGCCAGCGCCACGTTTGTTTTGAGAGGCTTTTCTCGCTCTGGTGGACCGAAAATCCCCAGTTATTGAAAACTATGCAATATTGAGTAAAAGAAATGTTCTGATGCGAAATAACAACCTTGGAGACCTGGCAAGTACTGTTTTCAGTGACGCAATGCATCCTGGTACATGTCTGCACTACAAGAACAGCTGCGTGACCAGACAAAAAAAAATCTCAGCTTTCTCTGTCAACATAGCACAAACTGAGGAATTTATTGCTTCATCTGACTACAAGTACCATGAAGACTGATTGGACATCTACATGAAAAGTGGTGGATTTTTCCTTTAATATAAGGGGTTTAACAAAAATACTGCATTAACTGATTAGGAATTGCAGCCATTTTTATACATAGTCCCTCATTTTTAACCAACCAACCTAGCTCCACTTCAGCCACATCGTGAACACTTCCTAATAAATCCACTGGTGTAGTGTCAAGAAGCAAAACTACAAAAATACTGAGTCACTGTCCAAATACTTCCAAACCTAACAGTCTGGTCGCCCTGTTAACCTAAATACTTTCTGCACATCAAACAGGTAAGCTGCTGTAAACAGATTCTAAGTTTATACGGTAAAATCACCGGGACCAGTGCAGCTGGGCTCGGAAACTGTCCTGCACCACCTCAAATGTTGCTAAATTTAATGTTTGTTTTTATGGTGCATAAAGTGGGTTTTTACAGGGAACATTACAGCAAGCATGGATCTCTCTAAGTAGTTCAGAAATGATATAGCAACAGAGATTAGACCAAATAATGGAAACACTATTGCACAAAGCCTATTGGTTACTGCAGTTGCTGCGTCGCAAAGGTTTGCGTTTTTACACTTGGACAGGAAATTTAGTGTTTCGTGAACAACAAGGTCAGACTTGGGTGGTCACACACACAAATGAAGGCACATAAAGGTCTGGTATTAATACTTTTTTGGACAAACATGGACACTTTCTCACTAATACACACACACACCACTTACAACTCAGCTCTGGATGCCTCCCCTCCAAAGGCCTCCAAGCTTCCTGAGGTCATGTTGAGCAGCATGGACCTCTTGGCTAGAACACACAGATCAACAAAACATGAAAACTTTAAAGCTCCAGGCGTCATCAAAATTACATGTGTGGTACAAGGAAATGAAAAGCAAACATATGAGTGATTATATGCACACTCACCAGACAGGCTGTCTCTGAGTTTGACTGAGTCCTGAGTGACGTCATCTGTTTGCTCTTCCCTGAGATAAAACAGAGAAACCAAACACCAAAATGTACAAAATCTGTTACTTTCATAAGCTTTCTCCAGGGTTTGGCTCCGATTTCTCTGCTGTTGCTTTTGGACAAGTTGAATTACTTTTTTTAACTGTTTAATTTTTGGTGCCTGGCACACAGAGCACTAACAACAGTCAGCTCTCTGCTCAGTCTGAAACTCGTCCTCTACTTCAAGAACAAACAGACCCCATACATACTGCAGAGAGAGCTTGCTGACTGCTGCACTGTTCCTACTCATCTGACAGTTATACTAGTGAGTGATCAGCTACTTCATATGTGTAGAAGTAAGTCTTCACACACATGAGACGCATGGACAAGATGCATCATCACCAAATTGGACCTCCATTGTGCAATTACAGTTTTTAATATAATATTTCTATCAAATATTTTGACTTGATAGTTTAATTGTCTGCGAGTTACATCAAACTAAATCAAGAGGTGTCAAATGGACTTTTGATAGAGCAGACAGCGTGCACAGTGCATTTGAAGATGACGCAGAACTGCCTCAGAGACGAGAGACACACAGCTGAAACTATGGAGTAAAAAAATCTCATCAGTAATCCTTTATCTGACGCACACCCGCCTACACAACATCTACTTGCATAACTCAAACACCACATACAGTATGAGAAGCTCTTTCTGGAAGGCTAAAAAGAAGCACAGATCTGGTCAAAAAAATGGCAGTGACAAAATTTTGAAGTGAAATCTGGCCCTAATTGCATTTTAAGGAGTAAAGGAGGCATCAGAGCTTTAGCTCCCTCTTCAATCATCTCGCATGAGAAAAACATAACCAGAAGACCAGCAGGCCAGCAAAAACCTTACATCGTATCCAACAAACAATCTACGATCGATTTATGATTCTCTGCTGACAGCCTGGAAGAGATTTTGCTTTTATTTTCACCCACACACAGGAAGGTCACAGCATGTATTGTATCTGCAAAACAGCTCAGCTGGACTTGGATTGAGCATCTTGCTTAAGGCCATAGTTTGACCGCAAATGTTTGAAGCTGTTTACTCACCAAGCTGCACTCCCTTCACCTCAAAGTCTTGTTTTCAACTCTGTGTACATAATATTTTAATTTTTTTTTTCTCTCAATACTGATACTGCAAACTTAATCAAAGACCAAACATCTAACAAAGCATGAAAATTCATATTTCTACATCAAGGATCATGTACATAAAATATCTCCTTTGGAGAAAAAGAAATGACGTAATTTCTAATGACTTATTTTCTGTACCCGTTGTTGCGGCAGTCATCAATCCACTCCCTCATGACAGCGTGATACGTGTCCAGGTCAATGGAGACGTCTTTCTGTTCGGGATCGAGCATATTGCAAAGTTCCTCCAGTCCGCTGTCTTCTGAGCTACGACTGGTGGTGTGCCGCAAGTAGTCCACAATGTGAGACACGTACACTTTACCTACAAGGGGGAAAAAAACCACAGAGAAACGAAAAAAATCTTCTCTCATCTCTGAGTTATTTTACTCCCATTCGAACTGTAATCAACAGTGCTGATTCCAAGGAAGCTGGTACATTGTAAAAGAAATATTATAAAACAGATAGCTCCGGTCCTTGATTCTGATTGGCCACGTTCCAAGCTGTTGTAAAATACTCTACAAACACACA
Source organism: Naso annulatus (assembly GCA_029783625.1). Classification (NCBI taxonomy): domain Eukaryota; kingdom Metazoa; phylum Chordata; class Actinopteri; order Acanthuriformes; family Acanthuridae; genus Naso; species Naso annulatus. The sequence continues at coordinate 4,328,154 of JAPZDX010000015.1, read as the reverse complement.
GCTCTGACCGCACTGCAACAGTATAACTGTGCTAGCCAAACAAGTTGTTCAAAAATGTCAGACTTTGCCATTAATTTTGATTTACTGGGAGGGCTAAGCCTGAATGAGTGGTGGAGAGAGACGCACAGCACTCACAGTGATAATGTGATAATGTGCCTCTCAACACAATGCATGGTGGGTCTGAATCTCAACCACAACACAATATAACAACGTCTATGTGGTTATTTTACAGCTTGTGGAGACATTTTTGGCTTTCGGTTGTATCACTTTGCGGGACTGCTCCACAGTCACTCCACGCCCCCTGGCAACGTAATGATCGTTCACACGGATTCATTTTGAAAAGGCAACAACCAATGATGACAAAGTATCACTGTCTGACCAATCCTAAAATTTGGTCGCCTCACTCACGTTTACATGGACACCACAATTCCGATATTAACCCGATTAAGACAATACTCTGAATAAGACACTGCCATGTAAACAGCATTTTCGGATTACTTTATTCCAAATAAGGTCATAGTCGGAGTAAGCAATAATCGAAGTAAGACATGTGGAGTATTCCAATTTTAGTCGCTTTATTGTACACATGTGAACAGCTTAATAGCACTACACCATCCTGTCCAATTTTTCGCAGCGTTTTGCAACAGCGACAAATAGTTTATGGCAGTCAAACTACTTTGAAGACACATAGTCCAGCTTCCAGCTTGAAGTGTTCGGAAAATTAGAAAATTAAAATTCAAAAGGTGAATGGTAGCAACATGTTCAACTGTTGCGTTGTTGTTATTGTTGTTGTTCAGCTTCTAGTTTCAGGTCAAATCTCGCGAGAATATTGGATGCATGACATGGGGTGGGCGTGTGTCTCATGAGTCTTTGATCAGACTATGCTCTGTAACATGTAAACGGGAATACAAATGGAATATTCAACACCTTAATAGAAATATTGTCTTATTTAGAATAAGGTCAATAGTCAGATTATTGCGGCACATGTAAACATAATCAGTCACTTGGTGACAGAGCCATCTCTAGGGCTTGGTCCACTTCCAGCCAAAAATCATCTGTCTGAAACATTCCACAAGTTAACAGGTTTATTGTTAACAGGTGACAGTATTATGCTTCGGTATAACGTGGGGATCCTCATTCAGGCTCACCTCTTTGTCAAACAAGTGAGTGTATGAAGGATATCACTGCATTTGTTAAGTGTCATCTACTTTCGTGCTGCAGAGGCATTTTTCAGTCTTTTTGTCTCTGGTGGGTTATACATGTAGGCAGCAAAAGCAGTAACCATAGTGACAGTAAGAATCAAGGCTAACTCATAACTTTTTGCAGATGGTTTCACACGTTTCTTGATGCTGACTTCACTGTTTTAGAAACTGTCAGCCCTCACACATTTCTCACAGCCGGAGTCTAAACTGTGGGCTAGTTTTCTTTCCTCTTACGCATTCTTATGCCTCTTTATCTAACTCTGCTGCTGCTGCTCCATGTCCTGGATGTTCTACTATTTGCATGTGTTTACATGTAATCCTTTTCTTCAAGTGTTCAATTTCATATGCAGCATAACAAAGTTGAACTAGAAAGAACTCTAATGTGAAGAAACGCACTCAAATTAAACAAAGTCAAATCAGATCGAATCCTGTTTTACATACGAACCTACGCACTTATCCTTTTTCTTTTATCCCGATTTTAGCACAATCAATTAAATACTATCGCTGTTGAAATTACTATTAACAGAGGCTCGAAGAGAACTAACATAAAAATAAACAGACATATCACCTGAACGGCACAAACAACAGAAGCAAGCAGAATCTAGGATGTCATCAAATCCAAAAGCGATGGGAAAAGGACAAAAATGGAAACCTTGTTCATCAAAAATGTTTAAAAAGAAGTTTAACACCTCCTCCGTAGTTCTGCAAAGATTCCATTTCTGTGCCGCATGAGATTGTTCACTCAAGTAGAGCAATAAAAATGCTGAAAAGCCACAAACATCTCTGAGCAGATGAGAGGACTACAGAGGTAAATGGAACAGATTTGTGTTGTGACTGCTGCGAGGCACAGAACACAACGATGATATTGTGAAAC
>JAPZDX010000015.1:4297991-4308979 GCA_029783625.1 Naso annulatus | reverse complement strand
GGTGCAGTGAAGCTTAATGAACAATAAAATCGACAAAACGCTGGAAAACGCTGCGCTCCTTCTGCGGCGCTGTTAAATCTGTTGACATTTCATTTGGAGGGAAGCAGCGCAGTGTTGTCCCCCCACACACACTCCTCCTCCCGCCCCTCTTGAAGACAACATTGTGCAACAAACAAACGAGTGGTCTGAGGCAGCAGATGAAAGATGGGTTTACTAAGTCGCCCTGCTGTTCCTCTTTCAAGTTAATTAGAAATCACATTCTTTTGTTTCCCCTTCGCAGGCGTTTATTTACTTTCTCACTTCGACCATTAGAACAAATTTGCAACATGAGACACAAATAATTGGATTTGTCTCCACGGCTGTCACGGATTGGGGAACATTTTGTTTTGATTTTTATTATAGCTCCTTTCTCTGTTGTGCTGTGTTCTGTTGGTGGCTGAGTTTGCAGATTTGCTCACGGATATTTGATTTCATTTTTTGATTTGTGTTTTGCTCGCAATTAAGCGGCAGCAGGCAAGAGAAGTTTAGAGCTTCAGTGATGTGAGATTTTTATTTTTTATTACTGCTTGGCTTCCCGGAGGATCGGAGACTGTCCTTTAACCTTTGATGACCTCTGTTCTCTTACAGTACGGACGAACACCCAGCGACTGGACCTTCCTGGTGTAGCAGTGATGAAGTTGCTTGGAAAAGACATACATGCACACAATGACCTCTGTGTATAATAATGACATACAGTACCATTATGCAACAACCAACAAGGCATAATGTAAATGTAAATCAGCGAGGAAACAATGTATGTGCAATATTTGTAGTTAAAGTGCAACATGCTGCAGAGCAGCTCTGCAGGGACTGTGTCATTCTACTTTACCTTCTTTTAAACTTAAATTAGTGACAAACACACAACTGTCCAAAATAATTAACAAAAGTAGGCTAATGTCTCATGCAATACTGCACAATAAGTTACAGAAACCGAGCCACTGTAGCTTGCTCTGCTCTCCTTTTCCAGCAACGTCCATGATACCACTGTGGCTTAGATAAAATATGTGTGAAACTTATATGACTACAAACTTGTGTGAGTTTCATAACACTTATGTAAGAGTTAAAAAGCAGCTACAAGGGGACTTAAGGTTTATTAGGCTGTATTCAGACCAAATCAGGTGATCCAGCAAAAACACAGGGTTTCTTATTCACTTAAATACAGCCTGTCATTTATGTGACGCTGGGTTGAAACCGGCTCAACTTATTCGCTGCAGCTGGCTGTTTTACACTGCAGAGGCCAGTCATGTAAAGGGGCCGTCTTCCAGTGATCGGGCTACATATCTGTATAGTATTGTATCGTAATGTGAGACAAGATATCGTAACAGATTTTGGATGTTGATATATTGTAATAAGGCACAAGTGTTGTCTTTTCCTGGTTTAAAAGGCATCATTACAGTAAGATGATGAGATTTCCCGAACTTCCCAGACTGTTCTCGTTTTTCTTTTATTTACCTTCACCCACTTGTCCACATTACTGATGATTATTTATCAAAAAAATCATTGAGATAATATTTTCCTGAAATCACCAATAGTCATCCTTACAATACTGTCTCAGTATTGAGGTATTTTGTCAAAGATATTGTGACATTTACTCAATTTATCACCTTAGCCACTCCCACGCCTTAGAATGCACACCAAGTTGTCACTCACAACTTATGTGATCAATGATTATCGACATCGACTGATGTGAAACTTTACTATCATGATAGGTTTTTCAGCTGTGTCACCCAGGCCTATCGACCACTATCCATGGATTTGGGGATGAATAGAGAACACAACTTGACATCACACAATGGGTCTTGTTTTGTTAAGTAAATGACACCGGGCAACCCTGTGGAATTTCCCCGTACCACCTGATTTGGTCTGAATACAGCCTTATAGGGATAAACATTTTAGAAAGGCAGGGCAAAATCAGCATTCTGAATTCACCAATAAATGCCATACTTCAACTTGTCTCTTTCCTTCTAGAAACTGTTATATTGTCACGCCATCGCTTTATCGACCTGTCAGCTGCTTTGTTTCTTTTTGATAGTTTAACTCAACTAACTTTGTGAAACACTGCCTGTGACATATTCTTAATTATATGAGCCTTCTTTTAACTTCAAAAAATCTGTAGTGTCTGCGTCTCCAGTCATGTGGCTATTTGTGAATTACTAGGTCTATTTGTATTTCCTGTGGGACCACCATCTAGTCTTGGGCAGCCAGTTTATTTTTTTTGGAAAGGAACATTGTGCAGCTCAGACATCAATGTCACCATTTGATGAATTGTACCAAATTGTAGCTTCAAGTGAATTCACATCTGTAGTCCCTTGGCAGGTCAGGTTAAAAAAACAACTCAGTAACAAAAATGAATTAAAAAACAGTCAACTATGTGTCCAAGAGGAACACTCAAGACACATCTCATCGAAGCACGTCACAAATGTATGGTTGTCAAATTAAGCATACGTGAAGCACCATGACTCAGTGAACTGTCGGCTTGCAGCAAGAAGGTTGTGGGTTTGATTCCCTGAACCCTGCTGGATAAGCTCAATGCAAATAACAAAATTAACTGTGTTGTCCTCAGTATAATTGCATGTTACAGATAAAGAATACATCTTCAAAACAAGTCATGACGACCACAAAATAATCAGAATCAGTTAGAAAAATGTATTTTTGTCTTTGAAAATGAAAAGGATGTGCAGGTTTATTTGCATTATAGGGAGAGGATGTGAGATCCGATCACAGGTGGCCAGTGGTGATGCACGTGCAGACATATGTTAATGTCAGGTGTAAACAGACAGTAATGAGTTTTGAACCATTTTTCCCAGCTCTACTGAATACATAAAAATTTTGAACATTTAAAATCAAGAATACAGAATACTGCGGTCAGAACATCAAACAAATGAAATGGAAACCCATAAGAAACACACACAAGTTTCTTCTTAAGTTCATGGGGACAAATACCATCAATCTGTTGTGTTAGTGTTAATGGAGTTTTTTTTAATGTTCTGTCAAAGAACAGTGGTGTTTCACGTTAATACAACACAATAAATGTTCAACTACGCATCACATCTTTGCACTTCTTTAAAGTGACCCAGGTAGTGCATTATCACAAGAACTATAGCATTCATTTTTTCCTTAAGTTGAACTAATATGATAAAGATTTTCAGTAAAATGATCACTTTTACCTAAAACATGGGGCATTTCCACTGCAGGAACTTTCCCAGAGGACTCAGAAACTAAAGCTGTGTCTCCAACAAAACATAGTTCTGAATGCAAAGGAGTTACCTTTTCCAACTGCAGTATGAGCCGGGCTCTGCAGACGCGCTTCCACAATCCTTAATGATGCCGAAGAGTGTTTTCCTGCCACCACACACACACGCACACACACACGCACACACACTCACTCACAGAGAACCTGGAACAGAACCAAAGCCATCAGCATAATGGAGTCATAACAGAAAGCCATCAAACCGAAGAGGTGAGCCCTTGGCTGTTTGGCTCTGCACACATGTGTGCACACACACACACACACACACACACACTCTACACACGCTAAATAATTTAGGATACACTTCACTACTTTAAAAATGAAAACGTAGGCGTGTAAGTTGTGTCCACTATAAATTCATGCCTCATTATATGAGATTGCTCTATGGTCACCGCAGTCTGTGTTTTCATTGGATGTATGTATGTGGAAATGCATTTGTGTGTGTGTGTGTGTGTGTGCACCAGTGGCAGGCTGGATGATTTTTGGCTCATTGTGAAGACAGCTCATTTTGGCTGCACCTCCTTTCTTGTGTGCAGTGGCACAGCTGGTGTAGAGCCCTGTGAGTGCACACACACACACACACACACGCACACACTTCGAAATGCCAAACACCATCTAGCCTTCTTGATCTAGGCCACTGGTGAAATTACCACAGCATGTATCTCAATGTCTTATTCTCTAGAGCGGATTCGTCTCCTTTCTATTGTTTTCTCTCTCCCACTGAAAGCACTCACAGCAGTTTGTTCAATAATCATTAGCTATGAAATTGTCTCCAAATGTCTACACTCCAGTATTCCCCCTCAGGGGTCATTACAGTTACATCTAATTTAATCTAAATGACATCTAGAACAGGTGAGGACACATTGCGTGACTGTTTAGGCCATGCTTCACTGAAACTGTTCAATACTCGAGAGCAAATGTGAGCTGTTATTTCATACATGTTTACTTTGAGGCGACAAGTGTTGATTGGACATTTGCTAATGAGCGTCTGATTCCCAGCTATGTAAAAGTGTTAAAGGAACCCTGATGGTGTGAAGTGATGAAAACACTGGACGCAGTGATGTTACATTGGATTGAATTATTTTATTGTTTGCCCCCTTTTGCATACATAAGCTGTTCAGAATATTAGAAACATTTATTTTGAAAACCACCGAGCAAATACAACTACACTATTACATGTGACACAAAAATCAGATTTATTGCTGGGCTTTTTTATTAATTTACAGCTAACTGTACACAAGAAGAACTACCATCATATTTTTGGAAAATAATACAGAAAAACACAAAATTGCTTGTTACATCAGATAGTTACATGACAGTTAATTCACACTTAATGTGTGAAGAGAAATGAAATAACTAAAAAAGTGTTTTTCAGTTAATCTGATGCTCCTGTGTAATGAAATGGACACTTTTCGTATTTATTTCAGGACATAATATGACTGAATTTGCCTTTATATGGTGATTTGAAGCATCTCTGATGTGCAACCTTTTGTTCCATCCCTTAAATATACATCCAAACATGCATTCATTTATCATTATTGGCACAATAGTTGAGTATATGTTTGTTGCCAAAGTATCTTTCTCTTCGTTTCTCTCAGCTCATAGGTTTTTCCCTCTAGCTCCTCTATCTCTTTTATTCTCTCTCTCTCCCTTCATCCCTCCCCCCCTCACAGGAGCCGGGGACCCGGCAGGCCGCTCCCATTCAGCCTGAAGACTGCGATGATGTTTTAATTGTCACTTCTTGTTAAGGCGGCCGTGACATTCACGCGGGGACGGAGGGGAGGCAGTCAGCGTAATCAGGGGAAATGGAGAGAAAGAGAGCAAGGGGGAGAAGAGGGGGGAGGAAAGAGAGAGAGAGAGTGAGAGATGGCACCCATTCAGCTACTAAGAGTGGTATTTGGCTCTGAGCAGTGTGCCTCCTTCTCTCTCTTCCCTCTGTCTCACCCTGCCGGGGCATGATCTGATTTGACAAGCGCAACGCTGTCATCTTGAGTTTGTCCAATTTGAAATTCTAATTAATGAACTCGGCGCCACTTTGTGTTTTTGTCGTTGCTGTTGTTGTTGTTGTTGTGTTCTCCCTCCTCTTCTCCTTCCTTCTCGGGCCAGTTTGTCTTCTATTTGTCTTTTCTTTACCCTTCCTCCTTCACTCGCTCCTCCAGTCTTCTTCGGAGGCGGTGTGACTGCAGAGGCCGCCGGTCGCTCTGAGTGAGATTGTGGTCTCACACCATAGCAGATGATATCAGTGGCTTTAGGTCACCCAATTAGAATCAAACTCTGTGTGTGTGTGAGTGTAGTACACTTGTACATATGTGTGTGTGTGTGTGTGTGTGTGTGTGTTAATGTGACTCTGTTGTGTTTTCCTATGAATCTTGATGAGCGAGCAGAGGGAGGAGCGATGGCTGCTGGTCACTGAGGCTGAAGGCCAGAGAAGTGGTCAGTCTCTCTTTCCAGAACTTCACACATTTACTGCACACTCAGAGGAAAACTCCATCACGACATTCTTTAACACTTTGCTCTTTATTTGGACACAACCAAACAATCAGCACATGTCCAGCTAATGACCTCACTGAAGCAATAAACATAAAACATCGGTGGACAGTTTTAACTCTTGCTCTTACAGGAGCAAAGGGCGAACAGATTTCTTTCTAGAGATGCAAAGTGATGTTTGCATCTACAAGGAGAAATACATCATACGGAAGGCATTAAGACAAATGCAATGCAAAGAATGCAGACAGATGTAGGTCTATTGCCAGTACAGTGTGTGAAATAGTGAGGTTTTAGTGAGCACAGAGGAGTCCTAAATCTGCCTGTAAAAAAAATTAAGACCATGTATGGACAATTTTTTTTATTTTTTCGCTCCAGGACAACATCACATGATCATATTCCAATGTGTGACAAATCAAAACAAAACCAAATGTCTCAGTATATTAGAAAAGCCTGGTATCCTAGAAATTGCACTCTTGAAGTACAGCAAAAGAGAAACAGTGTCTGAAGTTGTGAAATGTTCTCTGAACTTATCCGCCCAACATTCCTTTACAAGATTTTGCATTTAGTTACCAAATAGTATCCACTTTTGTAGAAAAGAATTTCCCACTCGTCGCACGCATGATTGACATTTGCTTAAGGTTATGTTTAGAGACTTATGGCATTTGGTTATGAAGATTATGAAGAGATTTTGCTCTTGGTTAAAAATATTGAAAAAGGCAGCAGTGACTTAAGGGATTAGGATGTTTAGTTTTAAAATATTAACACCAGAATTTGATATTTCCACCAGTCAAAGTATTTTTACACCTATCGCGTCCTAGTCTCAGCATGCAAACCGCAGTACTGCAAACTGTACACCAGCTATCCAACCCGACTGCTTCCCTGTGACTTCTGTACAGTACAGGAACAGATCACTTTAAAACAAATTCCTTGCATACTGATGTCATTTTTTGGAGACAGGGTTGCCATAGCAGCTTTAGTGCTCCTTTGCACTGATTGTAAAAGTCTCTGGAACTCTACTGACGGAATGATGACAAATCTTCTACTGTCCAGTGACTATATGCACCCTGTATGAAAGCATATGCACTTATATTCCCATGGATGTTATAGTTCTCAATGTATGTATTCAGGTTTTTCTTGAGATTTCCACGAAATCCTTTTAGGTTTGGCCATACTTCTGCTCGATTTAAGTGAAAGTAAAGTTATGTGAGGCAGAGTCAAGAAGATTAATATGTCTTTCTCCACCAGCGGGTGGTGCTAGCAGCCTACAAACAGCAGATATCGGCACAGCTCTGCTTTAGAGATGGAGAGACAGACAGAGGAAAGTGAGAGGGAGTGTGTGCGGAGTGAGGCTCTGGAGGCCTGCCAATCATGATGAAAAACCACTGCAGAACTAATCTATTTCCATGCCCGTCCTAATCCACCAACACAACGATGGCATCATTTAATCACAAAATCATCATCACCATCACCACTATCACCATCATCCTCCTCTCCCTCACTCCCCGCGTCCCCCCCCCCTCTGCTGCATTAATAAAAAATATATTTTTTGTAAATAAGAGCTCGTGATTAAGAGCAGATTAGCGCGCGCCTTCAGACAGACAGACAGGCCGTGATGGGTTTTGTTAACATGAGAGTAACACTGGGTGTCAGTTGTGCGCGTCTGACATTACATCAACGTTATCCTCCTGCCGCTCATGTTATTGCTCTTGGCTTAGAGTTTTAGGGGACTTTTTAACAGCGGTGTTGCTTAAGAGCTTAGAGTAAATGGATGGATGGATAGATGGATGGATGAAGATCAGGCGTACACACACACATGCACAGAGAGATCAGTGTCACTCACACAGCTTCAGCACCAAAGCCTGATTTGCTTTGTGGTAAAAGCTGTTTTATTTCTTATCAGTGTTGTAATGGAGATGCTCGGCTGTCACACGACGTTTGAAGTCTCAATTTGTGCAGAAGAAGAGGAAAATCAGCCATTTTGCTACTATGGTATTTCACCTCATTCTGCAGTAACTGTATCTGATTTATTGTATTATACATTATGTTGGTCAGGTTTTGGAACTTAAATGGACATGCATATTTCAAATTCCATTTTTCTTCTCATGAAATTTTTACCATTTTAACAGCAGCATGATTGTGAACAACCTATTTTTCCTTTAAATGTAACGAGAGAGTTGGCTTCTTTGGATAATGAGTTTGTCTTTGTAATTAATACAGGATAAACTGACGAAATCTAGCTCACTTAGCTGACTATTTTAGGGACTGTCCAGAAATTATTAGCTGCATTCAGAGAAGAGGGAGAGTCTTTATTTTTTTGTTTACACTTAAGGAGCGTTGTCCAAATGTTTTGGGAGAGTTGGAGGAAGATTCTTAGTAATGGAGCGATGTCTCTACAAGGGAAATGCCATTGTCACAAACCTATAGCAGTGTTGCTTTATTAATAAAAGCCAGAAGTTTATTTGTGCCATAAAGGCGTCCTATCAAGTGAAAATGACAGTTCCTGCTCAAAAATAAAGAACTGATAGAATATTAAGTAAACAGGATGCATCATTTGGTCGTATTTTATTATGAATCTGGAAATCGGAGACGCACTTTTGTGTAAAATTTAATGGCAATGCCTAAAAATGATAGCTCATTTCCTTTTTGTAAAAAGGTTTAAAATGGTGCCCATCATCTCAAAATTATTTGGGACTTTTTGAAGGGAGGGTGTTGCAATTTCTCTCTGTCAAGGAACCAAAGAAAATATTAACAACACTGAAATGGGCCATTAAAAAGTGAAACACAATGTTCAGCCCCCTCCCCACCCAAATCATTTTCACACAGTCCCTAATTGCACAAGACCAGCATCTTCCTCTTATATCGAGCCATAAAGCAACCAAGCAGATGTTTTGTAAATCTAGACAAGATGACTCACAATGTAAAATGCAATGCAGACGCTGCCAGTCCTCCTGCCAATGGTGCAGTTTGCTCATGGTCTTTGAAGCAATGTCTCAGAATTGAAATGAAAATGATTTATTTTTAAATTTTCTCTACAAAGAGCGGTTAATATTAAAATCACTCTATGCATTTTCTTTCAGTCTCCGTGGGTGATGCATGTACTTTAGTCGCAGGTGGGCACATTTTGTCTTGGAATGCAGGACACCTACTTATTATTCAGTGGTGTGCTGAATACTTGTTTGTGTGTGTGTGTGTGTGTGTGTGTGTATCAAAAGGAGACGTCGGTCCTGACGGTGAGTAATGTTCTCCAGGCCTGGCGGCTGGCACTGCTCTGTCTCCCTGCAGGTGGGAGTGAGTCACACACACACACACGTACACACACACACATGCAGTGCCGCCCATTTCATGCAGACCACCTTGGTGTGCCAGCCCAGCGACCATGGCAGCCAACTGGCCAATGAACAACTGTCTGTCTGTCTGTCTGTCTGTGGAGCAACAACACATACCACCACAGCAGCAACAGTGAGGTTTTCTTTCTGTATCTGTTTGTGCTCTCTCTCTCTCTCTGTCTCTCTCTCTCTCTCTAATACACACACACACACACACACACACACACACACACAAAATCGTTCTCTCTCATTACTCACACAAGTCTGACACATCCCTGTCAAATGCCAACTCACATTAAGGTGGAAAGAAGGTACCTTTCTCTCTCTTCTGTTTATCCAGTCTCCCTGTCTGTCTCTGTGTTTCTCTCAAAATTCAGATTCAAGCTGCTTTACTGTACGAATTATAAACATAAACAGCATTAAATCAAGGCGGTATTGCAACTGCCAAAATATACACAACAGTAAAAACACATTTAAATCTAATATATATCCCAATCTGTCATCTGTAGTCACAAAAAGTGTGTAACATGCAAAATGTGGGAGTTAAACTGATCAGAGGAGTCCAGTTTCTTTCAGTAATAACTGTTTTCTCATTTTAAAGGGGTATTTTTACTATTTTGCGTTATTTTTCAGTCTGCTGGATAAATGTTGTTCTAGGAAAATCTGGTTGTTAGGTCATTAATGCACGAACATGAGTTCAGAGGAAGCAACTGCCTCCACTTCTGTCTTTCTCTTGACATCTTGCACTAAATAATTTTCTTTTTGTTTCTAGATTTTCTTGTTTGTTGTTTTTTTTACATTTCAGAAAATATTGCTGTCTTGGATTGTTTGCTTTCCTTGTCCTCTATTATGATCTTATGTTATGCTTGATTCCTTTGTAAAAAAACAACAACAAAAAAAATAAAACAAACTTCCCCCAGGAAAATAACAAAGTTGACCAAAGCAAAGTTTTGCAAAATAAGCTTACTGTACCACTGTGTGTTTTTACAGGCTAACTTCCTCTTTCACTGTACAGGCACGTCATCATAGCAGACATACAGACCGGATCATAGCACTTAACTGGTGGGTCCATCCATCATGTGTAAGTCCTGAATTTACAATGAACTGGGTGAAATGTGTGTGTCGGAGCGACTACTGCCTGTGTGTGTGTGTGTTGCCCCTTTTCCATCATTTGCTAATCAGATATCATAATTTGCTGCAGCAGAATATTGAAATATGTCTGCCGGAATTTGTATCACTCCATCAGGGTCGAGTAAATGACGATGTGACAGGCATGGATAACCCACCAGACGTGACGTGACAGTGTGTGTGTGCCTCTATGTGCGTGCGCGTGTGTGTCTAAGCGTGTTTTAATGATGTTCTGTGGAATCGGCGATGTATGGTTGCCTCTGAGCGCAGATAAAACAGTTAAACACAGTAATTGCCATTTACTCTCAGCTGTGCTCGTGCTCCCATGGGAGAGCTCAGCACTCAATGGGTAGTGTACACACACACACACACACACACACACACACGCTCATGTACTCAAACATACATACACATCTTATTATAGAGGATTTCATTTTCATCAGCAGCCCTTCTTGTCTTGAATTCGGAAGGTTTGGTCCTGAATGTATACCTTGCTGCCACACTGTGTGTGTCTATAGGTGAGGTCTTTCAACAGTCATCAATATTACGCACCACCTGAGGGCAGCTGAAGGTTTCTGGGCCTTTTTATTCCTTGCTCCCTGTTTCATCCTCTCCTCCGAAAAAGGAGGCTGGTTTATTCCTACTTTTCTAGAAAGTCTTTTTCTTATTTAGCTTATTTCTTTTCTTTTGTTGCTTATGAAACACAGCTTTTTTTTTTTTTTTTTTTTTAAGAAAATCAATGCGTGTGTGTGTGTGAG
>JAPZDX010000015.1:4235695-4250524 GCA_029783625.1 Naso annulatus | reverse complement strand
ATGATTGATTCCTTGTTGGAAGTTAAATTAAAATAAATCCTTTAAAACCTTTAGACCTTTTAAGATAGAGATACTTCTTTTTTTTATAGTTTTTACACCTGAGTTCAGTTCACCGATTTGTAGTGACTGACAGCATATAGTTGTAAAATTTTCACTTAAAGGTTGGACAACTTTTTCAGTCACAGTATTAGTTATATAGTCTTTTTTGCTTGAATAAACATAAATATAAACAGATGGATTTAAAGTGCATTCTAAATGTCATGTCAGCCACTAAAACTGCTGACTCTTGTATCAACAGCGAGCTCTGTCTCATTTTTAGTTATAGCCAGGCCTAAAAAACATCGCAGAGTTCCCCTTTAATGTAAGCTAAGCAGTCACATCACTACTCAAATACACTTCAGTATGTGCACCAGCACAGTAGTAAAAGTATATCAGTAGTATTAGAAGTAAAAGGTTATTATGAGCTTATCTGAACTTGAAGTATTCAACAAAAAACCTACAGTGTGCAGAATAATCTCTCATGTCATCAGAAAGTCATTTTTAACGGATTAACATGCAAATAGCATTTTAATGTGCAAGTTAGCTGACAGAGGTTGACTCATTTTTAGGTACCAAATTGAACCCCAAGAACCTTAGACCAGAACGCGATGGCAGAGCTTGAGTAAATGTACTTATTATGTGTTTTTTTACTACTAGTACTGCACTTTCTTTCAATAAGCCAACCAACCATTGTCCATAACATTTTTGTTAGGTTTTAGTGTCTTTAGTTCAAGTTGAGGCCGGTTTATCTTGTTCAATTCAGTTTAGTACAAATCTAAAAGAATGAGAGCAATGCCTCACCAGCGACTGCTGTAACAGAATTATCACTATATGGTTGTTTCTGTGGCTCTCGTGGTCTTTTAATAGACTTTTACAAGAAAGTAGCGACCTGTGTATGACAGCCGAGCTGACAATGATACATCCAGTCACCAGTAAGTGGAGCTCCACAGTCATTGACAGTTGTGATATAATATGGTCAGTTCACTTTTCTTGTTGAAGTTATGTTCAAGGGTCTGTGTGTGTTTGTGTTTAAAAAGAGTGTGAAAACCACTGGTGTGAATGTAACTTGTCTTTGTTTGTCTGACATGGTGTGTCATTTCTCAGAAACTTCAGCAAAGTCACATTTTCATCTCTTGTCTTCAATTCCTTCCTCTTCTTTTAAAGGCTTTTCTTTGTGACATGTCCCTTTTTGCTTCCCCTTTCTTCTGAAAGAGGTTTCTCATTCTCAACATCTTTTATTTTAGGACAGGGGAGAAGAGAGTGTTGAGTGGGGGTGGTTAGTGTGATTTTTGTGATGTTATCAACTGCTGCTTTTACATTATATTTTTTTGTAAATGGCAACTTATTTTACCAAAAAGTAGACACATCATTTTTATACATGTGAGGGCTTTGAAAACCTTTTGCGACCTAATATTTGACATTTATACAACAGTAAATTTTTCTACAATAGCCTTTTCATGTTTCTATCTATCTATCTAGAGATTCACTGCTCATCACATCTTGGACAAAAGTGAATATAACTTCTAACCAGCTACCATCTTAACTGTGTATTCTTCTTTTTTTTTTCCGCTCCTGGGGCCAGGGCCTCAATTAGATGAATAAGCTGTCCAGTGTGCAATTGCATTGAAGAAGTGCTTGCAAGCTTTTGTCTGTGTAAAGGCTTTTGTTTGGTCTGGACATCAAGAGGTTTACAGGAGGGTTTCATCACATAGACACACGGTTCAAAAGAAGGCACCATGTATGTGTTGCTTGGTGGTAGCTCTTTTGTATTAAGAGAAAAACGGTGCCAGTCCACTGTCAGAAAAAGCAAGCTATTCATTAAGATAGTAATGCAGAATAAAAATCAAGTCATATAATCACACTAGAAAAATTGTTACAGTGAAGAAACATATTTCATTATCTTTCTGTTAGTTTTTAGTTAAGTTAAAATTCTTACTTCCTGTGTTATAATTTTACTTATTCTAAAGTATAGGCTTTATTGCTCTAGTCTGAAAATGTTCTTTACAAGACTTATCTTTACTTGCTACATAAAAACAAGTTACTTAAAGCTGGGGTTGGCAGTTTTTTGGCTTCATCATTGGGTAAAAATTCCATAAAAACCTTTCAGCATTTTGTAATTCAGGTGGTCTGAAAGAACACTAGACTTCTGCATCTCTCCTTGGCTCTGTATTCAGGCTTTAGGAAATAAAGCCCATGATGGGCACTTTTTGGCCAAACATGAGTCTTTTAAGAAAGTGCGTGTTCCTACTGGCTGCTCTACACTGCGCTTCTTAGCGACACATGATGGCTCTATGAGCTGATTGAATGCTGAAACAAGGGATATGCCCTGTGTTCTAAAACTGACTTTTGACGACTTGACAAGCTGAGTTTCCGGCGACACCGTCAGACAGCTTGAGCCGAGCTGAGACCGACCAGATTACACTGCTGCAACTTTTCCTGCAACCGTTTTGTTTCGTTAAGATTTCTTGGTGTAAAATGGACTTAAAAGAGAGAGTGACAACAAACGAAATAAGATGCGAGCCGGCACAAAAACAGGAAGGGAGGGTGCAGCGGAATTGATTCCAAGGAGTCTGGTACTACAGTTAGCTTGATTTCCAGTGTTGCCTACCCTAGCTTTAATGACTCTTTCATTACCTTGGCACTTTTAGTTTGCATGGTTACTAGCAAAGCATGACTGCCATTCCATTATGGGTATAACTTGCAGGGTTTAAGTAGGGCTGCACAATTAATTGAAATTTCATTGATATCGCAATATGGCCCACTGCAGTTTTCAAATTGCCTCTAGGCGCATTGAGGTTAAAGAAGAAATGTATGTCCAAAATGTCACTTAATTCAGATATTGTGGTGCTGCAGAATTTTCCAGGAACATA
Source organism: Naso annulatus (assembly GCA_029783625.1). Lineage (NCBI taxonomy): Eukaryota > Metazoa > Chordata > Actinopteri > Acanthuriformes > Acanthuridae > Naso > Naso annulatus. The sequence goes on along the minus strand of JAPZDX010000015.1, from coordinate 4,247,615 downwards.
TATCATATTGTATAGACTCAAGAAAACATCTTTGTTTGGTAGAGATTCCTGCAATAATCACACTGTTATCATTTTAATATCTTTTAAAATGAAAATGATAACAAGGATCATAATTATAAATTATAATAATTAAAGATAAAATTATAGATTAAAAAATTATAATTTCCTCTTACATCGCAATTCATATCGCCATCACCTTATAAAAGGCCTTATATAAAGTCATCTAATAACTTATTAAGCAAAGCCACAGACTGTGTTAAGTTTGAGCATTTTTAAAATTCTCACTCACAGGGAACAAAATCGTCCATTGTGGACAAAATTCTAAGGGATACCAAACTGGACTTCTCAGAATGCGGATTACATTTAAAAAGGAGCATGTTAGCAGGAGATTTCATTATTATTGCTTGCTTTCACTTCCTCTGCAGACTTTATTAGTGCTTTATTTGTAAGATAATACATGATCATAATGAATGGCTTTGTGTCTATTTAATAAAAACAACATAATGTAGCGTTTCCTACTAACTTTAGCTTGACTTTGCCACACAATGGAAATAACAGACTGTCATTATGTATGTGAATGTCCTATTCACTTTCCTAAATGCCCTAAAATTACTAACATATACTGTATTAATACACAAAGGTGAAAATGGCCTTGCAGTCAAAATGTGTATAGTGCGTATAAAGAAGAGATGTGTAAGGGTAATTTTATGTTCCCTTTTAAAACCAACAGCTTGTGACACACACACACACACACACACACACACACACACACGCTGTGCACGTGTGCAAACAAAGAGACATTAGTTGGGTGTGTACACTTTCAGTGAGAGGCTGTTCACACTGTCTCTGTGTCTGGCTATGTTTAGATTACATTTGGTGGTTTAAAAAAAACAAAACATCACCATCAACAAGTTGCATTTCCCCCTGCACATGACCCTCTCACCGAAGTGAAAAAAGCCTTAAAATGACGCAACAGTTTGTTGCAGGACACCAGTTCATTCATCCAGTGTGCTCCCATTAGTCAGATGATGCAGACAGTTGGGATGAATCAGCCCCTCAGTAGACAGATCTGATCTCAGACAAGTTATCAACCCTCCTACATGTGGCACACATGAATCTGTCAGATGAAGGCTGATCCCAGATCAGAGCCAGGAGGGGTCAGAGCGCCTCTAAACAGGAAGTGGATGAGATCAAACGCACCAATCAGATTGTGGTGTGTGGAGACTAAACATCATCACCCCACAGGAAGGAAGTAGCTATGTCTGAATTACACAGACTACCATCACTCTGTGTGTGTGTTCATGTGTGTGCGCGTGCACACGCACATATGCCTGATTTACAGAGACCAGCGTTTACATCCCACACCCAAATATTTACCTCTGTGCAACTGCCACCCTCTAACACAAAGCTATGATTAGGCAGAGGTGAGTGTGTATTACGTGTGTTTGTCTGGCGGCCTACAAACTCTGTGTATGTTTGAATGTGTGAGTGTACTGTATACGCATGTATATTTCTCTGTCTGCATGTGTGTGTGCAACGGGGCAGGATTGTAGGTCCTACAGGGACCACCTGGGTGAACAATGGCTCTTTTATTCCACTGGAGCGTTTGACTGGACTCTGTGTCTCAGAGCAGCCACACACAAACACACAGAACCAGACAGGAAACACACTTATCCACACACACACACACACACACACACACACACACACACACACACACACACACACACAGCTTCACAGAAACATGCACTCATTAATTTGGTAACTCTTTGGGGGTATCCAGCGGGGGTCAGTTTTCACTTAGACTAGACACGTGTGTGTTTTTTCTGTCTCTGTGCAGTAAGTCAGGTAATTTGGTATTGGGCTGCTGCTCAGACATCGAGGAATGTGCTAGTGGTAGTTGGTTACACTTTTGGTTGAAGGGGGCAGGGCAAAGGAAACAAAACCAGGGCAAACTTCATTTGTAACAAAGCCCTTTTTAACTACAGATAAGCCCTATGTAGTTAACATGATAACATCTTTAAAATTAGATCACTATATAATAATATTTTCCTGCTCAAAACTAACTTATAATGAGTAATTCTAGTCCAGCTAATCACCCCACATGTAAAATGCTTATATTAAAGGTTGTTTTTAAACATTTACAGGTACTTTATTCAGTGTGAGAAGTTAATAGGAAAAGACAACTGAGTCTCAAGGCTCAAATTATCTCCGCTCTTGGCTGTCATGACATATTCTCAGGGTAACACCAACTTGGCAGCATTTTCTCCAGTAGATGGGAAAATGGAAAAGTATAAAAGTGCATAACACAGTAAGTCTTGAAGAACAAAAGCATCAATGGCCAAACACTGCTTGCATTTCTGCCTGCAGATGATCACCTAAAATCTGCATGTTAAGGCACTGATGATGGTGTTTTCTCCCCATCATGTGCATGATCAGAACTTGAGCCAAAACCCTCATGTGTGATGCTTACATTAAACTTTCTATTGCTCCGTGGAAAGAGAGAAAGAGTTTGTAAACTGGCATAGTCTGAGTATAGTCAGAGTTCACTTTTAGTATTGAAAGAAGCTTCACAAAATTGATGCTGATATTGGTACAAGAGCTTAGAGAACATTTAGTAAGTCCTTGCTAGATCCAGGAAGGAATCTGTCTATCTACACTCTGATTCGGCTGCATCAAAGTTTTACCAATGCAATGGTTGGTTGAAAACTACGGTGTTTTAAAGGACCATACCAGTGTTACTGTGTTATTGTTCTCTATCAGCATCGGCCGCATACATTACATAAACCACACGCATTTTTTCCACAACAACTTCATCTGTGATATATTGTGTTTGTTTACATTTTGTTTACACTCAATAAACGTTACAGAAAGTACCTGAAAATGTGTGATGTTAGTCAAAAAGAACGTTGTGTGTAAAAATCCTTCTTCACGCTAATATTCAAGCTAAGAAGGCACTTGAAGGCGCAGTAACTTTCGTCTCAACGGTTCCCCTCTCTTGCTCAGCTGATAATTGACCAATTAAAATCCGAAGTTGTCTTTAGGAGGATGAATTACCTATACCTAGCAACTTTCACTTGTCCTTTAGTGTTTCTATACCCTGTTTCAACATGAATGCAGTGAGTGGGGTTTCAAAATGCAGCCTGAGATCTACTAAAGAAAACACGATTGAATTTTCACAACATTTGTAGCAAGTAGGCGTGATCTCTGCTAATGGTGGCAAGTCAAAAATAGACTAATATGATATTTTAAATCATGTATCGTTTGTTGCGTGGCTATTAAATGATTAACTGACCGCGTAATGATTTAACTCATCACTGCACATTTTGTATTTTAGCTTTTAAATTGATTTCCTGCTTTTCAGGAAGCCATTGGATTCAGTTCATGCCAGCTTGAAAACCAACTTGCAAAGGCTAATACACAGATTGTAGTACTTTGACGAAGAATTTCATTACCGGTCTTTTTTTTTACATGATTCAAATAGCCTTTAAGTCCTAAACATGTCAGAAAATAAGGATAAATACCAGTTTACATTAATCATAGTTATATAAAGTCCAAGGTTATGTCTCCAATCTAGTAGCTTTTAAAAATGCTTGATTTTGTTTGAATTTGTTTGCATATGTTCATTAAAAAAAAATTTAAAATGCTGTAAATTGATAAAAGAGGTATAAAAGAGAAAATAAGCCATTCGTCACATTTTAAAGATGCAGTTGGTAACTGGGGCAAACATCAATAACTTTTTGTGTTCTATTTGGAAGAAAATGTCATAATACCCATAGACACCTGTTAAAAAGTGACATGAACTGAGAATATTGTGCGATCTCTGTGTTTTCCCATCATGCCTCCGTATTCAGGAGTGTAAAAATCCTATCACTCTTGTCATCTTTGCCCAGTCAGTGACACTCTCTGTACCCTCTGTCCTAATTCGCTGGTCCACGCTGTGCTTCTTAGCAACAGGTGACATCAGTACGAGCTGATTGGCTGTTGAAATAAGTGACGTGCCTTATGCTCTGACTCGCCTCTCATGCTACAGCCAATATGGCTTGATTTCCAAATGTTAACAACTGTGGCTTTAAAGACTTAAACTAGTTAATGTTTGTCATATTTGCCAGACAGACGTTCAGACAGTTATCATTCATCAAAAGTGCTGACTTGAAAAAGTAATCCATTATGCCCAAGTTAAATTTTGCTCTGTTTTTTAGGCATCATTAAAATTAATTTATCATCTCTTTGGACCATTTTTACGATGACCCTGACCACTGCCAAAATCATTGCACCCATGAACTATTTCCCACATCTGGTCTGAAAAATAAGTCTGTGTCAATTTGTGCCTTTATCTTTCAAATTAAAAGTTCAAAAAGGTTTTTGAGGCTCCGCTTACTTGAATGTCTCAACTTGAGCTCATTGTTACTGAAGCAGGGCGGCCTGTCAACCTGACTATTGTGTGAGTCCCGCTGTCTGCATCCCCGTTGCTTAAAACCGATAATTACTATAGGTTTACCATCTGCAACTGTAACAATCCCTCCTCTTGATTGCACTGAGCCCCAAATGACCAGATGTTTCATCACTATTATGGCATTAGAGCTGAGCTCAATAGGCAGATGTGTGTCTCTCTCGGCTGATTGTTGTCATGATAGAGAATAGTCTGATTACCTCCTCTGATTAGGCCAATGGGCCGCTAATCCCCCCACAGCCGCTACAGATCCAGTGTGTCGGCCCTGCACCTCTGAAAATGAGAGCAGGTTATACAACTAACGCACACACACAAATATACACACAACAACAGCCCAAACACAGAAAGGACACTCATACAGAAAGATGATTGAAAAAACAGTGAGACTGAAAATTACCCGATATACACAGGTAAATGCGCACAGCTTTTTCCGGTCGACTGTAACAGGAGGACACACACATGCTCCTGAACACAAACACACTCACACACCACACACACACACACAATAGTTGACAGGGCTCTGATGTCAGGGTTTATAACGTGAGCTCGGCCAAATGTCATGTTTATCTGATCCGTATTAAAGACCCTGTGACAATGGAACAGATGGGGCTGCCTTTTGTCCTCCAAGTGCACACAGGAAATGCACACACGCACACACACATATACGTAAATGTCCATTCAGGCTCCCTGCTCTCTCTCTCTCTCTCTCTCTCTCTCTCTGTCTGTCTGCCTCTCTCTATCCTTTTCTCAGTGGGCTGTTGAGTTGGTTTGAGGTTGTGTGATTGTGTTTAGTCAAGCAGAGTGATAGTGCTCTACAGGGGAGCCAGCCTGCTCTCACCACGCCAGACGGGCAACATAACACACAGACGGACACACACACACACACACACACACACACACACACACACGCCCTCTGCATCTCTTGCACAATATATTTTTTAAATATCCCTTGCTGGCTTCTCTGTCCTAAAAGCAACTGAGGTCAAATGTTTTCATCAGGTTTACACTTGTCAGTATTTTAATAAATTGCTTTCTCTTATCGCAGTAGGGATGTACAATCTACAGACTTCTTCAAAAGTTAAGTCTGGACTCTTTGGCGGCAGAGCCTTTTGATCTAATTAGCAGCGTGTGACTGCCACATTTCCTGTGTTTATTAAATAAATGCTAATGTTGCTCAACTGATTGCGCTTTATCCCTGAAGTTACTCTACCTCAGGTGATGCATGACAGTGCTGAAAACTGTGGGGTTTTCTTTCAAACAAGCAAAAGTTTTGTTTACATGCAGTTTTACTCATCAAACCACATTGTGTGTATCCTTGAGGTCTAACAAATACAGGTGGAAACCGCTAGGCGTGCCGGAGAAATACAAACAAATGTTGCTGAGTGCATTTTGCTGTTGCTTTCTCAGGAAACATTTGTAAAGCTGATTTTGAAGTGTCTCACACCCATCGGTCTTTATATCCATGTTAAATAGCTTGCAGACTTCTTCTTCCCTGCCTCACTGGTGTATTGCTGAATCCTGGCATGTTAATCCAACTGTTAATTAGTAGAAAAGTATTAAAAACTGGTAGAAATGCGTACATATGTGTGCATCCTTGTGCACATGCAGCAGACAGACGAACACATTTGACTCTATTTTGTTGCCTGTCGCTCACTTCTGGAGCAGCGCCAGTCAGAGTGTGAGGAAGGAAGTCGGCAAACATAGATAAAACTTTAATACATTACCTCGTCTGTGAACATTTCTGCCTGAGCCGGTCAGATAGATTTTCATCAGCCCAGGTGGCTGTCTAACAATCAGATAACAAATCGCATGATCTACTGCATCATCAATCATCAAACTACATCTTTTGTTATATTTGTTTTGATGAGACACATCCAGCAACGGACCATGCGTATTGTGTGTGTGTGTGTGTGTGATTAAACTGACGTCTATGTTTTGTCCTTAGTGGTGTGTAAACTTTAATAAATTCATTGTTCGCCAGGTGGGAGAGAGGAGCCTGCTTTGCCTTCACTCCCACAGGCCTGCCTCTGTGCACAATTGCTGCCCTGTCTTAGTGTGTGTGTTTGTGTGAGTGTGTACATATCTACATGTAAATGTGCTGAGTTAATATTTAACTCCTCTCAGGTGTAATATCTTTTCACTTTGTAACTGTATGCCTGTGTGAGTCTTCTAAACTGTGTTTTCTAAGTTCATGTGTGTACTCTTGCCATGTGTATGCGTGTTCTTCTCTGATTTTTAAGTGTGCTTTTTTGTTTTTTATGTCTTTTTTGCTGGTGTGTGCCTAAGTGGCCATTGTGCAAACGCAGTGTAGGAGTGGGAGACAAGCTAGTAGCATAAAGCCACCAGTCCAGCTCAGAGGCTCCACCAGCAGCCAGCCAGCCCCACTCGGCATGCACCTGGCGTCCCCTCACACACACCACCATTATTAATTGCTAATACATATTTATGTGGCACAAATTTGCCATTTGTTTATGCATAAAATTATCAATAGCGTGGGGCGTTTAGCCAGAGAAAACGGTGACCTTTTTAAAGAGTAATAAATGGAGCTCTATGTGTGTGTGTGTGTGCATGTGTGTGCGTGTTTATCTAATGGCTGATGTTTAAGAGGGAGGTGTTGGGTTGGAACAAGGGGAGGAGGGTGGCGGTTTTGCGGCTGGACGTGGCAGAAAGGCAGCTGAGGCCTGCCAAGAGGAGATCCACTGATCTGGATGTTTACCCACAGTTTGTATTTCACACAGGCAATGTTCTGTCTTTGTCCTCAGCTTCATTAGCTGCGTCCATGTTCACATTGGCTGTACTGGATGTTCCTTTGACTATGTGAGGATGAATTTTTGCATGTTAGTGTATCAGTGAGCATTTTTTCCCCCCCGTCTGCAAATGTGCAGAAGTTTTTGTTAGTCTAAAAAATTTTACTTGATTCCCTCTGTTGGTGAACCACAAAGGCCAAACCCCATTAACACTGAACAATAACTGACTTTAAAGTTACTTTACTTACTTTTGTTTAATTATGACTTTATATAACTTGTCCATACCTGTGTGCAGTGCAACTACATACAAACTTCAGGGGATTTGCACGCCACGATCTTGTGCAGGCCACAGACCTATGCATTTTGGTGCAGACTTTGCCAAAAGTGCAAATAAACAGGCTTTAAAAAAAAAAAAAAAAATCATTTTTGTGAGTCACTGTCTTAGCATAAAAACTTAAAACGTGTTTGTTTCAAAATGAATGAGAAGATAAACGAATGCAGATAGAAGGATCTGTAGGGTTATTACTTCTAGAGTCAAATGCATTTTTAATGGGGAAATAATGTCTATCAAGAATGTTTTCTGAAAAGAAATGCATGTATACAGTTTTTTGAAGACGTGGTTCAGCTTATACATATTGATCACTGCTGGAGCATGTTCAATCTGAAAACGATGTGTATCATCTTTCTACAATGGGCAGATGTTTCCCTCAAATGCAAAACGAGCGCGAGCAGTGGTTAAATGAGACAAGGCTTCGTCAGTTTCTGCCCGTGGCCGTTCTGAATGCCCAAGCAGTGCCCGTTCAAAACAGTCCTGTTCAGAACTGGCGGATCGTTTGACCCAAAGTATTGCCACTTGCAGCACAGCATTCAATCTTAACTTTTTAACCGCTGTGAAAGAATCAAAAAATACACCGAATTTCTGTCATTCAAGATTTCCAGCACTGTCTCTGTCGCCCACTCGTGCTCTCAGCTTGCTCGCCCTTTCTCTTGTTTTTTGATAAAGCAAAACTGTTGATGTTATGATGAGCGAAGGAGAGATGTCCTCCCCTCTTCTCTGTCATGGCAGGGTTGCACAGCTTAATGACAAGCAGCCCCACACAGCAGAGTGACTCCTGTAACAGTGAACAGTAAAGATGAAATCCCACCTTCGACCACAGTGAGGGTTGCAATGGCAGAGCGGTGCTGTCTGTATTTTCGCTCACTGACTCCACGGGCAGAAGAAGGAGCAAATCAGCAATATTAATGGATTATTTTTATGTAAAATGGGCACGAACAGTGGATGAATGAGACAAAGGGCTTTGTCAGTCTGAGGCAGTTTTAAATGTCCATGTGCAATGTCAGATTGATTTGGCGACCCTGAGAGGAGAAAAATTAATGCGTACAGAAAGACAGACAGACTTTTCTTCATTTTATAGTAGGATAACAGTTGTTTGCTTGTATTTGTCCTTTAGTGGACTGGCTAGGTTTGAAGAGGATTGAACCAGAGAGTGCAGGATTTATAGTCAGCAGACCAGGCTGGGACAACTGGACTAGACTAAATGTCAGGACTGGGATCTTGAGATCAGTACCTTTTTCATGTCTGTCAATTTAAAAAAAAGCTACAGACAGTAGCCTGTTAGCTTAGTTAAGCACAACGACCAGAAAGTGTGTAACAGTTAACCTGGCTCGCTATGAAGAAACCAGAATCCCAAACAAAAGTCACCCAATAATGTGTACTGTAATCGTAAAAACATACAATTTTTGGTTTTATGCTTATGAGCCGTAAAATTTCTTGTTCAGCTGCACTTCCTGGTGATTTCTGGGCAAAGTTGTTCCTTTTGTGCGGCAAGCTGTCCCCCCCCCTGTTTTTAGTGATTGTTTGAGCAAACCTGTCTGCTGGTGGTGACTTTATATTTATAGATATGAGAGTGGCAAACCCTCAATTACACTGTGGCAAGAAAGTAAGTAAGTGAATTTCCCTGATTTTTTAAATCAAACTAATCTGTTTAGCTCATTCAAGATGGCAGCTAAAGACATGGTGTTGAGATAAGATGGAAAAAAAAAAAGGTGCAGCATTTGCTCTGTAAAGTAATTTTTTAATGAGTTCTTTTTTTAGAGAGAGAGAGCTATTGTTTGAGCTGCCTTTGTTCCCCTGCACAATGAATTAAACAATAAAAGCAAACATAAAATAAAAACAACAAGCAGTGTAATATCCGATTGTGAAGGACAGTGACAAGCGTTTTTTAACAGCCTCTGAAAAGGGGAACTCTGTTCTTGAACAAATCTGTTAGAGGAAGAATTCATTCTGCTCTGGACACTTCACACAAAACACGTTAAAATAACAAAACTGAGTTACTCAAAATTTTAAGCTAATGACTCACACATTCTGTATCGATCTACGCTTTTGTCACTAGATCTTCCTCTTTACACTTTGCCATCTGTCTCATTGTGGTGGACATGATTTCTTGGGAATGTCTTTGAAGGGATTTTTTTTTTTTTTTTCAAATTTGGCACAAAATGTCCACTTGGATTTGAGGATGATGGACTGATTAATTTTTTGTGGGGTTAAAGGTCACTGAGACCTCACAAAGCATGTTTTTGTCCACAACACAAGACTTTGCTGGACTGTTACAGTTCACACAAATGTCTAATAGGGGTGTTAGAAAATATCATTTCATATCGATATGGCAGTATTATGTTTTGCAGTATCTTACTGATTCTCAAAAATACTGTATGGATTTTTAATTAATAGTTTTCATGCAAAAATTTATGGCAGCGGTTCATTTTAGATTTTTAAACTCCGACAGCTACTGCATAAAAACTAGTACTATGATATTTGGATTGCACAATTTATTAATTTTTTTAACTCAGATTTTATGTATATTGTGGTGTTTATACTATGACAGTTTTCCTAAAATAAGATATGTATGGTATTGCCAGATTCTTGCCAATACACAGCCCTAATGTGAACACAAACAAGTAAAGTGACTGTAAACTAACTTCTTTCTCTCAGTGATCTTACACTCCAACAACAGCAAAGCATAATGAAGTCAATTCAGATCAGTTTTGTTGTCTGAGTTTCCTCAGAGAGCTCTGTCTGTACCTTTCTGAAGATGCTTTCAGACTGGTTGGATTTGGATTTAATTTTTTTTTTCTTTTTTTTTTCTCTGATACTGAGCTTCAGGTGATTGTTGTGGCACCATGTGATGAAGCTCTCCTCTGCGTCAGTCCTCTGTGCTCCTGTAAAAATAGTCTCTAAATGAAGACAGCTCGTTTTTTACTGGAAATTATTTACTGGAACCATACAGTATGTTGATGTCTTCAATTTTGCCAAATATACATTCATACCTTTTATTACTGATTATAAATTGTACAACACATATTATGAAAGTAAACAGACATTGATGTAAACAGCAACTTGACTGGTTTGCTAGAGCATACAACCATGAGGTGGGAATTTTACAGTAGTTGTCTTTATTCCTCATTCCTTTCATCTTAAGGTGTTCATGTCTCTTCTATTTATCCTTTTTTCCTCTTAGAGTCTTTGATTTTTTTCCCGTTTGTTCATCCTCACTTTGCTCTTTGCTGTCCTTCAGCCTCTCTGAGGCTCCTGTATGCTCCACTCTGAATTTCTTTTTCCTCTTCTTTCATCTCTCTCACTGTTATATCTGTGTAGTGGCTTGTCTGCGCGTTTGTGTATCTAACAATGTTATTGTTGGCCTTTCAGTGTGAAATCCAGCTAAATCTCTCTCTGTTTCTCCTCATCAGGGTTGGTCGTCTTTCTGATGGGTATCCACTCCACAGCAGGGCCACATCTCCGGGGACACTTGTAGGTCAGCTACTATTTTCAATACCACACACACATGCACATGGAGTTATTGTATTTAAGTATGTAAATTCTCAATGGACTTTGCTTAGATGTACATTGAACTGGGTTGAGTAACAGCGTCTCTCTTACTCATCAAAACACACACGAACACTTTCCCTCTTTCTCCCTTTTCTGTAACCCAGCTTTTATGTGGCCTTCATAAGGTCACACACAGGGCTCAAGTCAGTTTCCATGACTACACAGTCAGTATCCAGCCAATCGGCATGTTCAGCTGGCCTCTATGGGACCAGTGGGTAGCCAGTAAGCATCATATCTGTATATCTGACATAGAGGGTATAGGGAGGGGAGGATGTGTATTGTGTGCATATTAAGGAGGGTGAGTCATGCAAAAGCCTCTAATGTATCTCGTGAGGTGCATTGACAATAATTTGCCTGACAAACGTTGAAAAAAATAAATACATTCACACAGTAGGTGTGTATCAGTGACAAAGCTTTGATTTTTTTTAGCAACATCTCAACACTGTGCACACCTCAGACTAGGGATGTGCACAATATGTCGACTCAACGACTGATTTTCTGCTCGTGCTCAAGTCGACTCTAAACATAAAAGCAAAAAATCAGAGTACAAATAATTGTCCCGCTTGGCTGAAAACTTCCTGTGCATTCTCGTCACACAGGGCGAGAGAGAGAGTTTTCTCTCTCGCCTTCTCCCGTCCCGTGCACAGCGCTGTCCCTGCCCACCTTGCTCTGCGCTCTGCTCTGCTTCACTGTTGACCATGTGAGCACATTCTTCAATATGGCTCCAGTGAAGTGTTTTTTTCAGGTGTGAAAGAAGGAAAGTTACCTTTGTTTAGCTTTCCTAAAGAGGCAAGCACCAGACAGAAGTTTTTAGCATTCCTGTTTTTTTTTGGG
>JAPZDX010000015.1:4203213-4213433 GCA_029783625.1 Naso annulatus | reverse complement strand
ACTTCTGCCGTCTTTTTTTTGGGCTCGTTTGTTTTATGATCCACATCTCTCCGAACATCCCGCTCTTCAGTGTGACTGGTGCGTTTATTGTGTCGAGTTCAGAAGCTCCCGTGCTTCTTTTCAACAGGTGTTTGTGGTCCCACCGTAGGAGAGCCGGCTCCTGCAAACTCCTGATAAGCTTCCATACTTGCGACTCACCCAGTCAGATAGAATCTGCATATACCTGCAATCATATGCTTCAGCCAAGTGACAGAAGTATTCCCTCGCCGACTGACAGAGATAAGTTATCTCCATCAGCTGTGCCTCCCTGCACTTTGAACACAGTATTCAGATACACTTGGACTCACTTTACATAAACTGCAGTTATAGTCACATTGGTCAAACTGCCCTTAATGTGCTTAAGCACCCTAACACTGTGTTTAAGATTGGACTGGAACTTAATATAACGCTTGTTGGGGCATTATCAGATTAACTCGTACAAATGTCAGAACTAATGTTGCCTCGTACAACAGATTAACATATGAATTACATGCTTTGAAGTCTTTACAATTTATGTATTCAAGTGATATAAAGAGGCACATGACAGGACATAAGTGCAACATAATCAAAAAAGCCGAGGGGCATTTTAAAATGGTTGGAATGCAATTTTTCTCGGTCAAGGCTGCTGCAGGACACGTGATGTGGCGTGTCTTTCCATCACATGTCCTTGTAACTGTGGCACACACAATCACTATAGACAAAATAACGACCAAAAATAAATAAAAGAGAAGAAATATCAACAAAAAAAATGGAGAGAATAGTACAGCTGGGTGACCAGACAGTTCATTTCGATAATGTGTGATCTGCCATCTAGCAGTTCTAAAAGGCTTTTTCAAGCTGCCTGGATCGGTACACTCATTAAATAAAAAGGGTTGTTTCAGGTACTCTGTGAAAGGCTTGATAATGAAGGAACATCTGCTGATCCCTACCTGATGGGTTTTATTTCTTGCCCACGCTTACCCCTTTCTCTTCAGCTTTTTAGTCACTCTGAAGTGATTGTGGTTTTTGCTTGGTTTACTGCTTGAAAGTTGTTTTTAGTCACTTTGATCAAAACAGGTGCACTGGGATAATCGTTTTATTGCGTTGAAAGTCTCTGTTAGGTGCTCTGTAGTGGCACGAGCAGGCAGGAGTCAAATGAAAACACGAATGTTTGGAAAAGAGTACGCCTCAGGCACTCTTAGGAACAGAAGCGGGACTATGTGGAATTCTAATGGGAAGTTTTTTTTTGGTAAAGTGGAATCAAAATATTAAGTTTTGATCAGGGCTCAAGTCAGGAAACCTGATCCACCTTTCTATGCATTTATTCAGGGGTGCATTCTGATTGGACAGCTATTTTTGCACATAGCACTGGTGCTATAGCGGTTGACAGTTTTGAAGCACAGGCTAAAAAAATTCTAGCACAAGTAGTAGACATCTCCAGAATCTCCAAAAACAACCAAAAGTAGTGCTGTTCATCATGCAAATACTTATGTGACTGACCAAGGAAATTAATATAATGCAAATTAGCAAATCTTAGTTAGAAATACAGGTTTGTCGTTTGCAGGTTCATGGTTTATTTCTCCTCCTTTCCTGTTGAAAAACCTGAAAATACTGTTTTATTTTTGTCGCAGTAGCCAGTGTTTTCTCCTAGGTTTATTTGTTGGTGGTCCTTGGGTAGTAGTGGTGGTACAAAGCTGTGTGAGAAGCTTGGATAAGCCAGGCCGTCGGTGGGAACAGGAGAGCAGAACACATTTATTGTTCAGGACAGCGAAACAGATCATAGACGCTCATGCTTTGCTGAAATATGACAAGTGAACACTAAAATTCCAGAAATTCCAGAAATAAAATATATTGCGCCTTACTTTTGGGTAAGGGGCTGCAGCCCCTCGAAATGAAGGGCCAGGGAATCACTGGTAGCTAACTGGCTCAACTTGCTGAGGTAAAGGGAAAAGGTGACTGTGGGATTTTGTGTTGAATGTATGGACACGTATGTGGGAACAAGAGGTATTTTGCGCGTGATTATTGACAATGATATGCCTACATAGAACAAACACTACAACGTCCGAGTAAAATAGTATGGCACATCCAAAAAAAGTTTTTTTTTTCTCACATACACAGCCTATAGCTCGGGTGCCACTAAAGTAAATTCATTCATCGCACAGATTATTTCATGGCATGTGCTACATATATGTCACGCTGTACAGCCCTGAGAAGTGCCTTCTGTTGGAAAAGTGTTCTCTTTGTAGAGGTGACGTTGACCCCTCAGCTACTCAAATTGTTTCAATTCACCCAAGAACTCATAACAGGAAGATTGTATCGCTACAGTAACACACAGAATCAGTGAAATACTGTATCAGCATTGGTAAATCACATACACACACACAGATCCAAAGCAGCAGAGAAGCTGTGGAGATGGACAAAATCATCTTCCCCTGTACTCCCTCTGGAGCCTGACGTCTTGTTAGTACCATGTAATCTTTGCTGTTGGAGTAATACTCTAGTCTTTCCCTCCGCAGGTCACCAGTGGATTTCCATCTTGAACAAGTCTGCTGAGGTAGTTGGTGTCTCTCCTCCTCCTCCTCCTCCTCCTCCTCTTTCCCTGCGCACACATACAAACACGCATAGCTCAACACGGGTGGTTAATGTTGAGCACAGCAAGCCTTGTTGTACTTGAAAACAAATCACTGCACTGTGGCTTTACAATGTAATGAGTCTTTTAAGCCTCACAGACAAGTTGATCCGCTCGTTACAAATATGGGAAATTTTTTCATTACACCCCACACACACACACCCCTCCTTCTGTAAGTGTTGTTTACGTCGTCTTATCAGCGCACTAATTCCTAAATAGGTCAATCCAAAGAAGCTGCTTCGTCGTTGCAACTAGGAGGAATAAGCATAAGATTTAAAGTATCTTCAGCAGATAGTCGTTGCAATTTTTGCTTTTAAATTTATTTATTTTTTATTCCAAAAGACAATCAGGTAAAAAAGAATTTTGTATTTAGTGGGCAAGCTCTTGACCTTACTGGAACAAATAACGCTGAATCTGAAAGTTTTATCTGACAAAACTACCTTGAAAGCTCGAGACATCTGTGTCTGTTAATTCAAGGCATTTGATACTTTCGTTTGGATCAGTGAGTCCCTCTCCAAAATCACAAAGCACTGATGAAAGCTGTGCGCTTGCAAAAAAAAAAACCCAAACAAGAACAAAACTCTATTTTCATGTGGCATTCACTCACATTCCTGTTCTGTGTGATCCAACACTGAGTAAAAGTAGTTTATGCAGATAAATACCAGTCTCTTACTAAATTTCTTTTCCAGCCTTTTCATTCTTCCTCTTTTGTTAACTTTTTGAAAAATTCTCTGTGTTCCATCCTTATTTTCTGCGTTGATTTTGGTCACGGCTGCGGACTTGTTCTCTTTTGCGTTAAAAGCTGAAAAGAATTTCTAGGTGGATAATGGCCCAGATCGGGAGGTCATTGCTGTCTGCATTACATTGCATAAAGAGAGCTTGCGTAAGAGATACAGCATTGTCTGCTGTTCAGCACATAGCAGAGGGTCAATCTCAATCAGGCTCTTTTGTCAGGGGTCTCCGTTGAACTCACCGCCTCTGAATTCCAGTTATATTTCTTGAGGGACGAGCTCCCTATAAACGCAATGATTTTCTACCTGAACAATGCAAGTGTGGGCATCATGAAACTGAGACAGCTTTGACCGTGGCACCCTACCAGTAATTGAGTTCCTTTGCCAGGCGTGCACGGGGTCAGTTTCCCTGCAGTTGGGCGCCGGAAGGGGGGGTGTAGAACCATTGAAATCCAGAAAACTGGATCTATTGTGGAGGTTCTATTTGGGAGAGGCTGGAACAAAGGCGTGCAAGGCCTATGTGGTTGATAATAGACTAGCAGCGCAGTCATTATCTGTCCAAGGACTCCAGAAAGGAGCTTTTAGAGCAGATGCTCCCCTTACTCAAGGTTTGTACACACTGGAAGTCAGAAAGAAAAGACAGAGAGGTGCCTTAAGCATTAAGACCTACCTGAAAATATTCTGCCGTGTGGATGTATCACGTTCCTCTCCTCAAGGCCATTTGTCTTCCTTCATTTGTCTCTTTACTGTTTTGAATCTAGCCTCCTCTTTTAGGTTACTCATCAAAACTCTTACCCGATTCCCCTCTCTGTATCCTCTAATTATGATTTCCTCTCATTGCTCCGTTCACTTTGCACGGCCTGCTTTGCCGGCTTGTTCGGTAATGATCCTCGCTTTCTGTGACGACTGGAATCCTTTTGTGCCGTCTGACACGTTTTATGTTTGAAAGGGAACAGAGGGCGTTTTTACAATGGCCTTTTATGCCCTGTGAGAAATATATGAGTCTTTTGGCGCAGCTAATGAAGGCGCTTTCATGTCCCCCACCAGTAGAAGTGTATAGAGATGGATTGTCTGGGGCCCACACAGGCCCCAGCGTAGCCTGCGGGACATTGTGTTGGCCTCAGGTCTCTGAAAGAAAGAAAATAAGAGAAAAGAAAAGAACAATCTTCAGTTTTACTGTTCCCTAGTTTCCGCTCCCACCGCCTCTGACGCTGGGACAGGAGAGCAAGCGAGGTGAGCCCACATTGGCCGTCTACGCTCCGCCCCCTGTGCACTTGTCACTTTTCCAGCACTGCCATCATCATTATCAAGGTGACCATTCCTGCCCCCTTGTTTCAAAGACGGTCATTATGGTTCCTAAGAACAGAGGCAGGGCTTGGATGGAGGGCTGGAGAGGAAGAAAGATAAGCGAAGACAGAAAATAAGGAAGGGCGGACAGATGAGGAAAGAGAGAAGAAGAAGAGACGGAGGAGGAGGGGGAGAAGGAGGAAGGGGTGTGATGAGGAATTATGATGAGGTAAAGCTTCATTGGAGAAGGGAAGAGAGGTAGAGAGAGAAAAAGAGGATGTGTGAGAATAAGTGAAATAATTATGGAGGCCACTTCACCAAGGGCATACTGTACTGAGCAGAAAGTAGCTTCAAGTACAAACACACACACACCCATTTAGCGGATGCACTCTCATCAGCCAATTTCAGCTCTTGTCAGCTCTTGGGTGACGGCAGCTTCAGCTCGTGAAGGTCTCGCCATGCTGCCGGGGGTCATGGGATATGTATTCTCATTGTGGATTTAATTGTCCTTTAATATCAGATAAATTAGCAGATGTGCGCTCATCAGGAGAAGCCTCCCACCCACACACCAACCACAAGGCCTACACCCCAACTTTCACTGTATCGCCCTCGCTTTGTTTCTGGCGCCCTCTCTAGTATGTTCACCCTGAACTCCACTGAGACTACCGTGTTTAAAGACGTATTTCATTGAGTGTTCATGTGCGTGTACTTCGAAGTAGCCTCGTCTTCACAAAACACATGTATCTCCTCAAGTATGCATCCTTTTCCCCTTTGTGTGCATGCGTGCTTCTGCGCTGGCAAGCTGGGGATGGATATCTTCGCCGACAGCGGGGAACAGAATTATTCTGAGCATTTAACATCTAAGGCCACAGAACAAGGCGTGTGAGTAATACAAGGGCCGTGAGTTCAATGGTAATACAAGAAGAGGGATTTTATTTTCTTTCTTCAAGAGTACAAGAGGGAGCAGGGTAAATAATTCATTTCCTTTGGCTCAGGGCAAGTCCTATTGTCACTGCCTAACAAGCACAAGGACAGGCTGCCGGCGGGCCTCTTATTGCTTGTGAACGGCAGAGAGAGGAATGGAGACAGAGAGGAAGAGGGGAGGCATGGTAATGTGCTCTTTGATCCTCCCTCGTTAGCCCTTGGTGAGCTTTCTCTGCTCACTGCCGCCCAGATAGATGGTCAGATCACGCTCCTGGCTTTGTCAGGTGTGTGTGTTCATATGTTTGTGTGTGTGCCCTGGCTAAAGGACAGTAAAGACACTTCCTCTCTCTAATGCAGCCCAGGTGGAGGTGCTTGCTCTAAGGGGCCAAGAATACCAGTGTCCACACAAATACACACACACGAGCGCTCAAGTATGAATGAGTGCTGAGATTATGCAAGAATGCAAATGCAAACTTGCACACGGTTGAAGTATGTGAAAATTCACATCCATTATTAATAGACCATATCCACACGGAGCTGGCTAAACCTGAAAAGACAGTTTATGTGTAAAAGCAACATTGATGTTTTCAGTTGTATTTGTAAGATTTTCATCAGCATTAAGATGTGTTTTAATACAGTGAAAGTCACAACTCTGTTGTCTCATTTACTTATTTTTCTGTTTCTGTTGTTAGACAAATGAACAAACTTAAGATAGTGAATTAATCATGGCTAATAACAACCTTTTAACCTGGCTAAATGCAATTGATGTGATGTTGCCCTGAGATGTCGATCAGAGGAAAGAACAATTAAATGGCTGCTGAAAAGCAAATGCTCTCTTTCTAAAATGTTTCATTTGTACTCAGAAATGAATGTTTGTGAAACAATGCAACCAATTTGCAATGCCGCTGCATCCAGTGACAATAACGTTCCTCTTTCAGAGGCAGGAACCAGTGAATTTTTTTTAGGAATTTTTACTTAAAAAATAAAGATGTTACATGACTCTTCTCTAGATCACCCTGCTTTATTGCCATGATAATATTCCATGATCCACAAGTCACCTGATAGATCATTTATTTTAGCTTTACTGCACCACAGCCTCTGGCTAGGTGTATGTGTTTCATCATCTGCTGTGTTTTCCAAAAGCTTACTTGTTTAATGTCCACACTAAAATAGCTGTCAGGTGTTTTCGGGTGTTTTCACATCTGTAGTTTGATTCATTTGGTCCGAATCGGTGGATGAGTTACTACTCATTTGCATGTTCCTTTTGGTTCAGTTTGGTTTCACACAGCTAAAATTTAAAGTGAATCTAAATGTATCAACGAAAGCCACATGGAAGCTTTCATTCTGTTCAATGGTCAGAAATCATGTCAGTCTATTCCCCTCTCCTTCAACATTTTGCCAAACATTTCGAACATTTCATGATTTTTTTAATGTGTTTTTTTTAGCTGTTGGGCTACACAGTCATTTGCCCAAAAGTGCATCTCGTCCTTGCCCTAGATCAGCCCTCGTTTCATGTTTGTGCCAAGGCAAACCATTCGCGGTTCGTTGTCCTCAGCCCATAATGTATAGCGCAGCTGGCTACAGAGCCAAAAATGTACACTTCTTCCTGAAGTTGGAGTCGATCAAGGTCAGATCACGTTTGTACCAGCTCACCTCTTCAGCTGACCTTTGGTGCAGACGTTCTGGTCTGTTCGATTACTCTGTTCACACGTGCCCAAACACACCGCACTCGGTCTCAGAACTCATTTGAGTTACACTGAACACTGTATACTTGAAACGGCCCTGAGATTCATTTCAGAAAGAACAATTTTTTGATGTGAAAAAAGCTGCTTTTATGCACATTTTTGATTTGAACACAAAAACGCCTGAATGGAAACACTAAATTTAAAAAAAATCCTGAAATATCACCAAAAAACTTCTACGCTTGAGAGAGGTGGAAAAGTTGGCGTATTGATACAGGATAAATGCGAGTAGTTGCAATGGAAACAGATGTAGTGAATAAAGGATGAGATTTGAGCTGATTGAGATGAGTTGCTCAGTCTTCTTCTGCTGTAGTAAATGACATGTGACTGGAAAATGTTGCGCCACCTACTGCTTATCTCAGTGAACTTACTCCTAATATTCGCATAACAGTAGTGGATAGAAATACACATCAATGCGCGTTTTCATTTGCTGAATTTCTAAAAGTTCGGTAAAAATTTGCAATATATTTTAATGGAAACCCAGCTAAAGATTTTCAGGAAAAGGATGAAATTCACAGTGTGGACTTTCAACCGGTGTCTCTTTCTATTTGTTTAAAAGCTGTATTGTGTGTGTGGTCATAGCAGGCTGCTTTGGTCTTTTCCACCAGTTGTCATTATGGTCATTGTACTTTGTGTCCCTTTCTCACTCTCTCTCTTTCAAAGTCATTGTTTTTGGGGGAGAAGCAAGAGGAGGTCCAGGCTTGCGAGGGGACAAGGTCTAGGCTAATGGCAGGAAGTCTTTAAAGTTTGCAGCTGCCGCATTTCATCTAAGCGCAGAGGGGGCCCCCTGGCCACAGCCCCCTGCTTTGATCCTCTCTCTCTCCCACTCTGTCTCTCTGTCAGCCTCTCTCTCCGTCTCTCACCCCACCACAGGGCAGAGCTGCTGGTTAATTAACAGATTTCTTAATACGCACACCCAATAAAGTCAGGCATGTGCAGTACAGGCACGTGCACATACTAACACGCACGTAAACACAGACAAACAAACATGAATAAGTGCACAGGAATTTAGACACACACATTGGCACAGCTATCACGGCAGCTCAGGCACAAAAAAAATGTGTGTATTCACAATAGCTGATAGACCCAAACACACACCGCGTCTCCATGGTCTGACACTCTAAGGAACTGAACTTATCTTTATCGTCTTCTGGCACAAATCTGGCACGTCTCCTTGGTAATTTAGTCAATGTGATACCAATCTGTTCAATTAGATGTGTGCTGCAGGTGGATTTTATTTCATTTCATGTCGTGCTGCAGTCGAGTTAAGTGAATTCTTTTTTTCTTTCTTGACAAATCTCTTTGCCGAACCATGTGTATGTGTGTGTCAGAGGAACAGGACTTTGTGTATTATGTCTGTTATTTCTCTCAGCAATTGATGTTATAGGCCAGACATTAGTTCCTCACCAACGTCTTGACGATTTAAAAGTCACACCTACAATTCCAATGGCAAGTGGTAAAAGCCTGCAAATAAGTTATTAATTAGTTTCATAATGACTGAGCAGCTCTTACATATTACCACAGTGTGGACAATGCGGCAAATGGCTCGGATTCACCTTCATAGATGTAGCAGTGTGGAAAAAGAGATGAGAAATAAATACTCTCAGCTTAGCACAATTAGTTTTATGAATTCATAAATTCACCAAAGGTCGAGTACTGTACTTGGCTGCTAGCTTCATGACTGAAGCAGACCAGTGCCAACATCACACAGTAAAACACGTCCGGCCACTAAAAACTGAACCTATAGGCAGAAATAAATCAGACATTATAGCCTTTAAGACTGCTGTTGAGCAAGCGAGTTGTAAGCCCTGCAGTCATTATTAGATAAAGAGACACCACAGACAGTGAAAAATGGTGCATTGCTTGTGTTGTTGCCAGCTGTTCAACTCCCTTGATCTAGTTTAGCACAACCACATTAAGTTCAAACATTGAAACTTTCAGCTATTGTGCTTTGGCCCAGACTTAAATTTGTTAAGACATTTATGTCTTCTGAAGGATGGATTGAAACTTTGGTGATCCCTTAACTTTCTTGTTGCCCCATCCTCAAGTCCTGATTTTAACTTGTCTAGTACTTAGATTTATATGCAAATATCTGCAAAAGTTATGTCATTCCCATCAGTCTACGGTGTGCCTTTTGTGTAATTTTATTAGCCATCGTTCACATGCTAACACACAAAGCTAAAATGCTGAACATGGTAAACATTATATCTGCTAGACTCAGTGAGTGAGCATTTTTATCCTAACGTGCTGCCCTGATGTTAGCATGTAGCTCAAAGCTGTTCCTCACCTCAGTACTTCACACCCTCACAGAGCTGCTAGCATTGCTATCAACTCTAAGGCTGGATCGCACAAACAAGGATTAATTTAATCTAAGATTAGAAAATTAGCTATGCTGATATGAACTTCGTTTAGTAAAGCTAAGGCTAAGAGTACGTAAGTTTATTTACTGAAACTGAATTTGAACTGAGTTTGATCAATAGGGACAAGCGTACATATTGAAATTAAAATAAATAAATAGGTAAATATGTAAATATACATAAATCATTTGCATGCTGTCAAGACCTTGTAAATTTACTGTAAAAGGGTGGTGGATGGGGCCATTAACTGTTAAAATGGCTGCTTTTCTTAACAAAACGTCACATTGTTGCTAGCTAGCTAAAAAGTTTTTAGCTTAATGGTACTTGCCATTTTAAAAGTTAAACCTGCTCAACTGTAAGTTTAAAATAAACTTCAATTTAAATTGAAGTGTAAAGGGGACATATTATGATTTTCTATCTCTTTCAGCCTATAAATGATGTTACAAAGTCAGATTACCGTTTTGAATGATGCCAAAGTATGAAATAATGAGGTAAGGGTATGTAGCAGTAATCCTTGTGGGCTGTTTCTAAT
>JAPZDX010000015.1:4134153-4145906 GCA_029783625.1 Naso annulatus | reverse complement strand
GTTGTCAAAGTGTGTGTGTGTGTGTGTGTGGCATCTTTGCCATACTATGCATGTGAGACCTCTGCAGCATATCTCCATCAGACCACAACATGCAGATATCTGCTCGCTAATTACAGCCATATAAATCAGCAGTCATAATTATGCTAATTAGACTGCTAACTTCTTCTCACGAGCCTACGCAAACAAAGGCAACGGTATCGGATGATGCTGCGTGTTAACGAGCTTGTCAACTTATCTGACACACGCTAATTACTCGGCGGGGCTCCTCTGTGTTTGGGAGGAGGAAGTACAGTAGGATTTGAGTCGCTGTTTTTAGGGTTGCAGCACCTCCCTCTGTGACACTTTTCACCCTCCAGATTAATACCCCTGTCTTTATACGGGGTAACACTTATAACTGGATCACTTATGTCAAATAGTTTAATTATTTCAACCATCAGAACAGAGCTGTGTGAATAGTGATGCAGGTGCGCCATGCATTGGATTCAAGCCCAACTACTTATGCACAAGTAAAACAAATTGAGGGCAGCTTTTTTTTAACCCTTTCATTCGTAAACCAGAGTTTTAGAAAACATTTTAAAGGGTTTGTTAGACATGGCTGATCAGGTTCATAGCATTCTTGCATGTAGGAACTCATAAATACTGTAAGTTACAGGTCAGATGTGATATCTAGGTGAGAACTCCCAACGCCTCATATGCTGTTAAAGCGTCGTGTCGCACAGCACCTGAGCAGACCTTTCAACCTTTCAGTCTGTGCTTTATAGTATATTACCTCGCAACTACAGTGCAACTAAAAGCTACAGTCTGCTTTGACTGGTAAACTTTCATATTTCCTGGGTGAAAAGTTGAGTAACTTGTAGTAAAATGTACCAGTCTCACGTTGTTGTATGTGTGAACTATGCAGAATATGTATAAAACTCCCCCAAAAAAACTCCAGTTAACTTAATAAATGGTGTTGAGGTTTGGAAATTCAAGATGTACTGGGTAATTCTCAAGCATTCTTTGAATCGATCGATGCAGTGAAACGGTCACAAGATGAAGTAAGCAGAATACACCTGGAGTTTCCAAAAAACACATGTATGTGGTCGCTAGAAAGACCCAGCTGTGCTTTTACTTTATTGTCATCATACTCATTTACATTTTTTTTTTTGGTATGTAAATACGTGTGTGTTTGTTCGTTTAGGTGTATATCGTACATGGGAGGTATTAGTGGGCAAAGGTATAGAATGCGTAAGTCCCGCCCCTCTTACTTCTGGTCCATGGGACCTTGTTTTGAAAAAATATGAATGGTAGCCAGTGGAAAGAGACAAATTATTTCGTAATCCAAAATTGATTTATTGTTTTTCGCACAGAACTGAATAAAGTTAAAATTTGACAAAAGGTGACAGTAATAGCAATGAAGTTCTGTGGATGATGTTCCAAATCTAATTCCACCAGTCCAACTATTTAATTACAGTCCAACCCGATCCAGATCATCACTCACTCACACCACACATTCACACCCTCACACACTTGTAGGGCAGAGAAACGTTCACAAGCACATATATAAAACAAATCATACAGAAATAAATTGACCGGTTCAGAGTGTACAAATTTTTCTGTCTTCACAACAAACTGCAACTTTATCGATGTGTAAAATAATCTTTTAAAACAGAATCAAAAAATAACTCCCATGGAGTCCATCCGAAGGCGTGACTTAGCCACTCTATTAAGAGTGCCAAGATGCAGTTGTAGTAAGGTCACAGATTTTAAGAAAACTGTCACTGTCAGTTATTCTTAGAGTCAGTGACAGTCAATCCTTATCACTCCTTATTGATGTAGCTTTCAACTTATAGAAAATATGCAGTGCGTGCAGGGCTCGAGACTAACGCCGTCCCGTCGTCCCGGGGACTACAGAAAATGCGTTTGGGACGGTCAGAGACGTCTCTTGGGACACCTCCGGGACAAGTCTCTGTTTTTTTGTTTTTTTATTTTTTTTTATGTGCAGTATATATGTTTCAGTAATGATTACTTAGCAAATGAAAACTAAATCTCGTGCTGATTTAATCAGCGCGTGTCTGTTCATACTGTTAGTATGATCACTCATGAAATGTTCTCGCCGGCTGCAGCACCGGTCCATCGCTCATCAGTGACGATTCATCATCACAGTACAGCACCATGTTGTGGTGGTTAAATCCAGAATCCACCCTGGGGTGGCAGTGCTGCTGCTTTGCTCTCAACAAGCTCCAGTCAGCCCAAGTCAGAGGCGAGGATGCAGCTAATCTAAACGGAGTAAACGTCATTTATATTTTGTTTTTTATCCGCTTAAGATCGCTAAAATGACACTGTTGACGCGGGTGGCTAACGCTAGAAGGTTACAGGAGAGCTAGTTAGCTGTTACGCTAGTTGTTTGTAAGTTAGCTGGTGGCCAACTGGTATTTTAAGTTAACGATGTAACATTACTACCGCATGAAAGGCAATTAATCTCTGTGACGGTTTGCATTCACTTTGGGACGGTTAAAATTGTTTTTCGGGACGGTTCAGGGACGGTGATGAAAAAAGTTAGCCTGGAGCCCTGAGTGCCTGAATCATAAAAATAACAATTCTAGCTAAGAAAATGACTGGAGCTTTAGGAAATTATGTAAGTTACAAATAAGTAACTGTGACAGTCATTTTCAGAGGAAGAAATCCCAAGTGGCACAAAACAAAAAGTTTGTCACTGATTCTGTGCATTAGCGATGCAACATCACTCGCATTATATCTGGACATTTTTTCATGCTCCATTCGCCAAAGTTCCCTCTTTCACTCCCTTATTCTGTTTGTTTTTTTATGACGCAGCAAAATCAGGAAATGCTGGTGTTCAATCAACAGTAACCTATCACAGCACCTATACACCGGAAATCGAACATCTTAACGCAGGAGAGAAACTGTTCTTCACACCACAGATATTCAGCTGAAACTTACAAATGTACTGAGAGCTGAAACATAGAGTCTTAAAAGACACCTTTCTTTTCAGTCTTCTGCACAGACATGAGTTCAGTCTGATACATGTTGCTGGAAAAAAAGGGGTCACATGAAGGTTTGCTGTTGGCGAGACGTCACCACAAACCGATTGGGGGCGGGACCAGGGCAGTTCGTCTCTGCTCGAAAGATGTTCCATCTCGGCGTGGCATGGCGTAACTCGCCACGTGTAAACTACTAATGGAAACGCAAGTCAGAGCAAAATGGTGTGACTCACACGTCAAGGAGGGCCAAGGGAAAAACCAGTCCCTTCTCCTGACTGTCAACCTTTGTTTTTTTCTCTCTGTCTGTCCGCATGTTTGTTTGTCCCTCTGTCTGTCTGCATGATCTGTCAGCCAATATGTTAGCCTGGCTGTGTGTTTGTGTGCCTCAGAGCAGTGGAGCTGCTAGAAGTTAAGAGCCATGAAGAGTGCAGAGCTGAAGACCGGTGGTGGAAAGAGAGGATCAAGTCAAAGCACATATTTGTTACCAGTTCAGGGAGTATTGACCTGAAACCTCTTTGTCTGCAGTTAATCTGTAAATTTACTTTGAGCCAAAATGCAAGAACAGTGAAACTTAAGATAAAGAGGCCTACCTCATGGCCTTTTTGAATGTGATTGACTATTGAAAGAGTCTTGTGACCTGATCAGCAGATGAGCTGTCAGGTGATCAGCCAGCTGGTGGCAAGCTCTACTTCACATTTTCATGTCTTTAAGAGCATCATGTATGTTAACTTGTCCCTAAGCGTTTCTTACTAATGGGTAGCAAAGAAATCTCAAAAGGATTCTTGTGATTCATCAAACAGGCTGACACAGACGTTCAGAGAGGATACAGATACAGTGCTTCGGACTGGTTACGGGCCTGTGTAGTTCACTAATGTTTCAGTCATCAGACCAACTATTACGTCCGGACAGAACGTGCACAGAGAAGGTAACTCTTAGTCCCTTGTTGGCAATCAGAGTTGCTGAAAAATGTTGCTCTGTGCATGACTACCACCTGCTGTCTACCTCCATCTCCTCCCTTCAACTTCCTCCCCTCCCTCCTTTTCTCACTCTGACTCCCCTTCTCCGACTGCCTCGCTCTTTTTTGATTTTGTAGTCATGTCTTCTTGTTCCCCGTTTACAGTTTTTTAATGTGATCTAACAAGATCAGATGTAATCAACTGTGCAGCAGCAACGATTCATCAGTCATATCCAGACGCTTCCCCTTATTTCCTTGATATTTAAGGCTTCTGTCAGGATATTGGACAGTAGAACCTTTTCCTAACCTTCTATTAATTATTTCCCCTTTTGTTACATTTCACATGATTCGCTTCTCTCCTCTTTCCTCTCACTTTCTAATCTCCTCTCCTCTTTCCTCTTGTTTTCCTCTCTCTCCTCTCTCTCCCTCAATCCGTCTCTCTGTTCAGTATGCTGTGCTGAGAGGGCATCATTACGGAGCCTGTATTTGAGTCATTTTGATTTAAGCAGCCAGACAATGGCCTGTTGATTGAAGCAACCAGAAGGCAGACAATAGGGTTCAATGCTACATAATGCGCCACCATTTTTTCTGAGCTCCCCATTTTCAGAAAAGGGCCCCGGCTCTCTATTGTGCCTCTCCCGGAGGGAAAAATGGTGCTTGGGGAGGAGGAATATTTTCCCGTGGTATGTCATTATTTTGCAAATTTCTATTATCTCATCATGTTGTCTTCATTGTAATTGCAGCTAATTAGGAGGCTAGTTAGGAGCCTGGGCTTTGAGGCTGGCTCGGCTGCTGAAAGGAGCCCACCGATTATGGCCCCGACAAGAGAGGAAGCAGGAGAAAAGGGGAGATTAATGCTGTTACCCAGGAGACACTGGCTTCCATCTGCGGGGAACAATGCAGTTTTGTTTTCTCCGGGATCCTGCTCAGATCAACAGAATGGACTAGCTCTGCTCTGCTCTGCTTGGCGACAATGCCCAATTCTGTCTTACCGTGGCTCGGGAACCCCCCCCGCTTACATTCTCCTCTCCTCACCTACCCTGCTTCCCCCCACCCCAGTCACTTTACCTTCCCTCCCTCGTCCTCCATCCCTCCCCTCCATCTTTCTCGCCACCTTTTCCTCCGTTCAGCGGGCCCTGACTAAAAAGCTTAGTGGACCTCAGCGAGCCAGCCCTGTGCCGGTGACTGAGAGCTCTCACACACCCCCAGTATCAGATGAAAGCAGCACGATGTGTGGATAGAGTTCCCAGGTTGCGGGAGGTCGTGCCCTTGTCACACACAGAGCTGCAAGGTTTTACTCCTCAATCCCCGCCGAGCTCCAAAGCACTTAATGAAATAATATACTCTGTCGCTTTTGCTCTTTCTTCTTCCCCTCGCTCCCTCACTCACCACACCGACCCCTCCCACCCTGCCACTACCACCACCTCCCTCACCGGGCTGAGGCAGGCCCCTTGTCTCAGAGCTGGGGCCCTGGGGCCCCTAGACACCTTCTTTGCAAAGAGAAGGAGGGAATACAATGAGAGAGGGAGCCTAGTTCGGTACAGTACAAACACACAGAGCGCAAGCAGGCTAGGAGAAATGAAAGGCCTTTGTCTGCCTTTGTCGGGGGAAAAGGACACTGGGAAAGAGGGAGAGCGGGCGCTTATGGATAGACAGAGACAAAGAGAAAGAGACATAGAGAGGGAGGAGATAGCAGGCTGGATCACATGAGTCGCAGCATTGTGATCCTGAGTGAGAAGGGCTTGGAGAGGAGCATCTCTCCATCTGGTCGGAGCAGGAAAATGGGCGAGACCGATAGAAAAACAGACATGGAGAAAGAGAGAGAGAGGGAGCGATGCAGCAAGGGAGCAAACAGGGAGAGAATGAGAGAAAGTATTGAGTAAGTGCCAGCGACATCTGCTCCCGTGGGCACAACAATAAACTCCCTCTAGATCAGCCTCACACCATATATGTTCACACAATGCATCGGCCTCAAAGGCACAAATAAATATGTGCGTGTGTGTGTGAATGAAGAACACTCTTATGTTCATGAAATCTGCCCACTAAGCTGTTAAACATTCACCTACACACAATCTAAATTAGCTCAATGCATAGAAAGTCTAGTGGATCTTTATCCTCATAGTGAATCTTTTTTTTTTTAGCTCTTTTTGTGTATTTTGACTTGAGGTCTAGGGATAAAAGGGTGCTCAGTAACCGTTCAGTGAATTCTAAAAACTCCTCAACTGCTGCGTTGATGAATAAGTTTTGGTGCTTCACGACTTTTCAAAACATAATAGGCCTCTTCTATGTGACACGCACACATCCGATTCATCTTTATTGTAAACCCGCTTCTACTTAGGACTCCAGATGCTTATTCAATATCTCCATGTGCTCTCTCTTTCTTAATGTCATTCTCATTATTCACATTTTCTGTTTTCGTGCAATCTGCACTGTGTTTAACACAAGTCCAGCCAGAGTAAAGCATTGCGTGGTATTGTAAGAAACAGCCCACTTAGGCATCTTGTGTGGAAGTAATTACTGCTTAAGTTGCCTTGCTGAGTTGACCCCCATTAAATCCATACCATAATAGTTAGTAAATAGCAGTTGTTTTTGAGGGAGGAATTAGAAATGCGTATGGTTTTGATATGGTGCCATTTGCTTTTTAGACAGTCATATAAGATCTGGAAATGGCTCTCCATAGCAGGAGCATGTCCTGTGATTTTGAGCCAAAGAAACACTATTTGTATAATTAAACATATTCCCTGGTAGGCAGCATACAATGAAAGAAATCCCTGTATAAATTCCAGCCATTTATTCTTTCAGATATCTTGTATTTTGTACACAACAAATGCTTTGTATATATTTTGTGTGTTAAGTGTTTTTTTGGCCAAGGACCTGTTTTTGGCTGAGAGATGTTTTTCTTTCTAGTTGGGCTTTTGAAAAGTTGGACCTGAATAGTTGAAAAAGTTATATGTACCTGCATCTGAAAAAAGCAACAAAACTTTAATCAAACAGCTTGAAATCCTAACAGATTCTGAAAGCGCGCAGACAAGGTAATCTGTGTTGTTTAGGGACCGCGGCGTGCCCCGTGCGCCATTTATCTTTGTGGGGAAAAATTTCTCCCTGTTGCGTTTAATGTGTAGTCAAAGTGGAGAGGGCGAAATGCTACTCTCTAATTTTGCATGTCATCTCTCTCCAAATCACTTCAAAGATGAGGCCCTTGCCAAAGATTTCCTCCCTTTTTCTCCTCGCCTTTTTCCTTTTCTCTCCCCTCTTTCTTTTCCGCCTTTTCTTGTTCCCCGAGTTGCAGTTGTCACCGTCGCTTGGCGCCAGGAAATCGCGGACATCTAAACAGCAGCACACAATGTCGAAAAAAGGCTCTAGAGTTTTACTTTCAGATGTCACTCCAATAGCACACATCTGCTACGTGCCGTGCATCTGCTAGGCTCTCCCATCTCAGAGAGTGGGGAGTGCTGATTGAACTGAAGACAGAAAACATCCTCATTATCGCTGGCAGTGAGCGAGCTGGGCTCCCCAACAACCCGTTTAATGCATTCACTTCCTTAACTGCAGCCCGGTGTTGTGAATACACACATGTACTTTGGATTCACGCATGTGTGCACGTATGTTGACAAAGGCGAACAGCCTACACTTTTGCGCATGCATGTTCACATCCACATGCTGCTTGAGTGCCAGTCACCCTTGTGTCATAGACAAAAGTATTACACAGCCATTGTGTCAGCACTGAGAGGTATTTGCTCTCCGGCTTGTCTGTCCGTACTGGATATTCCTGCATCACCGGGTCAGACTGCTTTCTCTGCTTCAGTCAACTCTGGAACAAATGTCAGAAATCAAAATGGCACATAACCATTTCTATGTACAAGTTGGGCTTTAATAATCACTTAAACCAGTTTATACTACGTTTGTTAACAGAAGCATAACAGACTGTTATGCTCTGTTGCTCAACTTTTAACTAACATTAACTTTTACCTGTGTTATTATAGCTTGAAACATATGAAAGATCCAAAATATGAGCACCAGCATCGTCCACATTTAATTAATTTGCCCACCAGCTAAATGTCTGGTAGATTTTTTTAAGCAGCCAAAAAACAAAATGTATATATTCAGCCTTTTTGTGTTGTGCGTTATACATAGGCCTGCATAATAACACATTGTGATAGTGAAAAATAAACAGTGTTCAAAGCAGATTGTAAGCAAAAAAATGTATTTGAGCTTTTTATGATAATACAGTACAACAAAATGTTACAAAGTGCATCAAAGAACATATTTAAATTAATTTGTTGTCACAGTTTGTATGCTCCACACAACCTACAGGAAGCTGCAGCATTTCCGGATTTTTTGTGAACTTTATTTGAAACTTTTTTGTGTGTCTCTCCAGACATTAATGTTGTTTCACAGCGTACGCTTTATGGAGAGGCTGAGTTTGAACTGTAGAGACCGTGGTGCATGTGACATGGACATTGGACATTTCATGATCTGTAATCGCTTGTAATTTCTTGGTCTTTTCCCCACAGTAAATGTATCTTGGCTGGCTTTTCCTTTTGTGTGCCATTTACAGATCTCGCAACATGGGCCTCATTGTTATTGAGCCAGGTCCTCTCTGCACCAGTCTTTTTATTAATTCTTAAGCTTTTACAAAACTTTCTTTTCTTTTTGATCATCTTCTCTGATCACCCTCAACACGTTTTCTATCATTCCTGGGACGACCAGACACTGTTAGTCTTGAGCCCTGATGTAGATGGAGGGTGTTGGCGATTTTTGGATGTGTTTCAGAGGGCAAGGCTTCTCCCCATCACTTCAATTAAGTGTGCAAAACTGCTTGCATGGGATGGGAATCTAGCGACATACTGAATGCACAGAGAAGGGAAAGGCACCTATGTTCTTGTCTTCTATTGGGATTTTGGATGAATTGGCTAAATAAAAAAAAATGCTGTTGTTCTTTGAAATGAATCAGTAAAATCTTAAAATCGGTTCTGAGTCATTTTGGGAAAGAAGCAAATTGTGTAGCGAGTTGATTGAAAAAAGCCAGTCCAATTGCGAGAGGGCAACAAAACAATGTAAGTGCAATTTTGAACATTTCTAAGCAGGATATCTAGCTGTCGTTCTTTTCAAGTGTTGCTGCCTTAAATTTTTAAATACAGTGACATTTAAAACAAGATACAACAATGTCACAGTCCAGGTCTCTCTCCCAGAGTGTGAGGTTTTTCAACAGAACTAAACCTGACCAAACAAATCACTGGGTTCATATATGGGACAACAAGCTGAAGTGGCAGCACTGTTGTAGCTGCAATTATAAAAGTTGCATAATGCTGAAAAACTGGTTGTACAACATGTTGTCTGACCATCTCAGAAATCAAAACTGTTTACAAACCTGTAACCTAACAAGAAAACCCAGTGGTGGGATGAAAAGCTGGTCATCTCAAGGCACACTCACATTAGGCAATCCGTACCTTGCCTAAGTATGTTTGAACCCCAAAGTTCAGTTTGTTTGACTAGCGTGAGCGTAATGTACTGTGCCCAAACACAGCATGCTTTGTCGACCCCGGCGACCACTGATTCTAAAAGTTAAAAACTAATTTTTTTGACTGAGTTCTGAGGAAGAGTTGTGTTGTCTCTCAGCCTGAGGAAAGAAGCTGCTTTGCGGTCTGGTGGTGTGACAGTGGACACTTCTCTGCTGCCATTTATGTTGGTCTTGCTGCTGAGCTATGTCTTGTTTTTGACTTATTAAAGCCTATAACTACAACTATAACTACATTCCGTTGCTCAAGCATTCACTGCAAGATATCATTCAGCACTGATTTCTCTGAGTAAATGGAGGAAGGTTATTTTACTGATCTGCCTTTCATTTACTGGCCATTTAAAAAAGCAAATAAACAACATAGCCGAAGGATTTGGCCTCATGAATTGTTGCAAAAGAGAGAGGAGCTGTGAGAATCAAATTCTCTTGTGTGAGCTGTCATCCTTTTTGTAGAGGGGATGACCTTTGTCAAAAAGTGCCAGGTTTTTCTGCACTTGTGTGGTAAGCTCTTCTGTGAGCGACGCCATTACTTCTGCTGGTGTTAGTAAACAAACAGAAGGCACGCCCCTTCCTTTTGAACTTTATTTTGATTGGTTGAAAATGTCTTATCGTTGTCCGTGCATCAAAACAATGGCTCTGAGATGGAATCAAGAATATCGTTGTAGTTGTCGTTTGGATGTTTTTATCGTCATAGTTGTAGTGTGAACATATACATGAGATTAACCTAAAACCATTTCAAAAACTTCACAGTTATTGTTATTGCCATAGTTAAGTTCTAAGTGTGAATGGGCCTTTAGAAAGACTTAATTATAAAAGGGAATATTGGTTACTTTTGCTTTAGCTCAACAAAATTTCTCCTACTGTGCAACCAAAGCTATAACCTAAAGCACCCATTTTCTGGAACATGAAACAAATTTGTACTTTTGATATGACGTTAGCTGCTAGATACATGCCAGGCAAACAATGGCTGTCATGGAAATTTGGTGTGGCCAATCAGATATCACAACATGACTGCCTCCCGAGCTTCCCCTTGGCTCCGCCCCTCTATTTGTTACTGTAAATCCCATCCATCACCGTTTTTATCATCCAGATTCAGTTTTCCTGCTCTCATCCTGTCCAGTCCATCACAGAGCCGTGCTTCACTGGAGCCTTGGCTTCTCACCCTCACCTACTGACGCAGTGGTGATTAGTGGTAACTGTGGCAACCATCGCTAGTGTCAGACTTTAATGGCCACATTTCTAGGCCTGTTGTCAGTATCAGACAAAGCCTTTCCACGTCCTTAACTAATAGCAGCACTGTTCACAAGATTAGCCATCCCTTCATCCGTAGCATGAGCTGCGGACAGGGTAGTTTATATCATTGCTTTTATTCAGAAGTTCTATATAAAGGATCCTATTAATCAAATCCAGATCTTAATTGTTTTAAAATTTGTTTGTGTAACTTATATAATGAATCCCCTTAGCTCTTGATGAACTCTTGATCCTGAATTTGGAATTGTCTTGCCTTTTTCGGGACTCTCTCTGCTTGTATAGAGAAGCCTACCTGTACTTCCACTGACTTCTTCCACACAAAAAAGGAAAGTCACTCTCACAGGCCTCTACGGACAGAGGCTGATTAGGAAGGATTTTTAAAACGAGGGTTAGGCTAGGCACAAGTGAGCAGCGAAGTGTGCCAGTACAGCCAGCTGAGTTTAAGTGTGTGAGAGCTGTATTAGCTGACTGGGGTTAGCAGCGGTGAGGCTGTTCCCCAGGTTAATAGCCACAAAACGAAATGAGGACACGGTAATAGAGTGATAACAGGACAGAGGTTGGGGAGAAGAGGGAGGGGAGAAGAAAAAGTCTGAGCTAAGAAGTAGCTGGGAGAGGGAAAAAAAAGAATTAAAAGGAAGGGAGATTAGGACAACATTAGTTTAGGGTGAATTTACAGAGGGAAGAGATGGTGGGGCGACCATGGAAAGAGATGAAGAGGAGAGAGAAAAGGAAATAAATCAATAGATAATGACAGAGGTGAGGACACAGTAATGGAGTAGAAGGAGGGTAGTCTATAAGGATGGAATGACAAGGAAATAATCAGAGGAAGGGGTTATAGCTGCGCACTGAGGAGGATCTCCTATAATCACATATTCTGCATGTGTCATGTTTAGAAAAGGCCATCAGTAAATATTAAAGCTGGGTTTTCACTAATTTTACATGTCAAAAGCAGTTGTTAATTGTATTGTTTCGCTAAAGATGAGCCTTTTAAAGTCTGAGAGAACAACATTAGTGTCATTGATGAGGAAATCTCAGTTTTGGTGTAGAA
>JAPZDX010000015.1:4065746-4079346 GCA_029783625.1 Naso annulatus | reverse complement strand
TAATCCTTCCACTGCTCTGCTATCTGGGGGGTTATGTCAAACACACACACACACACACACACACACACACACACACACACACACATAGACATGCACTATAAACATCAACAATGGCATACAACCCTTGCAAGTCATCGCATGGACCCATGACCAGATCCCTGAGGGGAAATTTCGGCCTTCTAACACACATACATAAGCATTAATATATATATAAATATATACACACACACACACACACACACACACACACAGCAGCAGCAGCAGGTTCACAGCCCCAGCGTGGGAGCGGGCAAACGTCTTTATGTGAGTTCTACCCTTTGTCAGTAATTAGTTAGTTGTATAAATTAACGTGAAGTGCAGCAGGACTCTCACAGCCATTGTTTGTCACGATCATTCTTCTCGCGCTGGGAAAAGGAAGCCGAATGAAATGAAACAGAGGGGGAGGTTGAAGAGAGAATTTCTTTTTAAATTCACTACAAGCAAAAAGAGAAAGTTCAGGCGAGTGAGAAAAAGCAAGATTTTGCCAATTAAAGGCCCGTAAATACACAATCAGCATTCACTAAAGAAGAGTTGACATCCCAGTTATGAGACTAACTCTGCCTTGAACCTTTCGCGAAGGAGATTTGAACTCCTTGTGTTGTGTTTTCATGCTGTGCCTCCTGTTTTGTGACCTGGTGGAGAAAGAAAAAAGCCCTCAGCGGTGAGATTCAGACATTTTCCACTCAGAAAGATCACAACAATGAAAAAGAAACAGCATCCTTTGGCACAAGTAAAACTCACTTTGAAGCATGGCATAGAGCTCATGTTGCTTATCTAAGAAAAAGGGTTTTTTGAGTCTAAGAAAGAGAGAGTGTCGTTGTGTCTGTTAACTTTGGGGCATTTGTAGAAGACGGGGTAAAATCAACCCGGACATGGCTCACAATTCAAATCAAGCCGATTTTTTTATTTTCCTTTTTGTGGCTTGAGAAAAAAGGCAACGTCATGGGGCGAACCTGAGGCCTATTGTGGGCCCGGCCATTGTTGGCTCGATGAAAGGCGCATTCAAGTCACTTTTCTTATTGAATTGTTTTGCGTCTGCTTTTCAGCTTGGCATTCTCTCTCCAGCCTTGCACGAGACAATCAGTGGGGATGAAACTTCTTTCTGCCATTCTTCCCAGTCCAGATGAGCGATATTAAGGAGATGAATAGTATGCATGTGTGTGTGTGCGTGCGTGTGTGTGTGTTTGGGGGGAAAAGCAGTGCCCCTGCTTTTGTCCGATACATGAGCATAAAGAGGCTTATAAAGGGGAGAGAGGGTCCTGTGGTTTTCCTGATGGTGTGTGTGTCTGTGTGTGTTATTGGCCTCCCGGCGTGGCATTAAGTTAAGGACAAAGGCCCGAGGTTCATGAATCAGCCAGGGCTTCCATAGCTTAGCTATTGTGACCTACCCACATTTTGACTGTCTTACAGTACATAATGTGCATGTGCATGTTTGTGAGTGTGTTGATATCTGATGATGAGGCAGGTGGGGGGGCTTTTAAAGTGTGCATTTCTTTACATTGGGAGTGTATGTGTGCATTTCCGGTGTTGCAAACACATCATATGAATATGTCTGGGTGTGCGTGTGTGTGTGTGTAAGTGTGTTTGTATGAGTCAGACTGTCCCACATAAAGGCCTCCTGTCACAGACTCCCAAGTATTAGACAGGCCCCAGTGTTTTGGCTTCCACACATTCACTTCCATTCAGCAGCATGTCCCATGACCAAATCAGTGGAATCCATGATTTATCTATTCAGCTTTCTCATAAACTCTCTTCATTTACACGCCCTGTTGTTTTTTCTTCCTTTTCTGCAATTTTCCTTTCTTGGTCTTTTCTTCCATTCCCATGGAGAGACAGAGGAATGTTTTTATGCTGCAAAATGGCTGCAAGATGAATGAGTTTTGTGCAAAGTGCGCCGACTTTGATTTGTCACTCCATTACGTTATCAAAAGGATATGAAATGCAGTTGAGAAATCTAAAAAACTTTTCACTGAGGCACTTAACCAACAAAAACACACTCAGAGAAACATTGTGGAGAAAGAATTACGGCTTGGAGTTCAACCAATTTTCTAAAGACCAGATGACTGAACCCTCAGACATTTTCACTTTGTGAGAAGAATCGTTAGCAGTTAGCAGATAATGTCGTCGCTCGTCCATTAAGTAGTTTACTGACATACCAGCAGTTTCTTGATGGGTAGGTGGGTGATGCATTTTGGAATGAAATGCTCGATTTTTCAACTTGACATTGTGCCATAGCAAAATATAAAAAGCTATCACTTTGCTCTGAGCCAGACATTTCTATTCACATGCAAAAGTCATAGAGAGGGTTCATGGAGGCTTTTTCTAATTTATCTTTAAAAAAAGGATGAAATAGATGAAAGTTACTCATATGTTCTGAATTTGACTTTTATTGGAGTTTTCTCTTTTATTAGTGTCAAGTAGAACAATTACCAATACTTTATTTTACATAAAGTTTACATAACTTCTTAATATTTTTTAAGAAAGCTTCCCGCAGGGAGCAGCATGATTTCATCCAAACCATAGGAGAAATAAAGGCGAAGTTCTGAGACATTGTATTAATCAGTAAAAATATGAGCAACTGAGGCATTTATTATTTTTCACTGGAAAAACTTTCTAATCTTTCTTTATTGGTTTGTTGAGTCATTATTCCTTGATCGTGTTTAAACGTGAGCTTTAGTTCACATTTTTGATTTTGAGCTGACCCTCTGTGCGCCTACATCAGGACTCTTGGTTTCTGGTCTTTTGCACACTAATGTTTGCTCTGTAAATAAATATACACAGAGGAACCAGAAACCGATACAGGAAGTAGAGCTTTAAAGGGATGATGTTTGAATTAGTAAAACATAAGCAAATCAAGCAGGCTGAACATATGAAACTGTGACAACAGGCACAGCAGAAGGATCACACTGAAGCACATTTCTCAGCATTTCCAGATATAAGTGAGATTAACTTTAGCTATTGTGATGCATATGTGCATCTATTGCATGTATATTCACTATGCATGCATTTGCTTATGTGTTTATGTGACCTATATAAGCGGGTCTTATAGTGTAGGTGCATATATACACTTTAATGGCATCATGTAAGCTTACTGTAGGCTATAATGTACTTTAAATAGACATAAAGTAAGCTCTGTGTTAGAGCTTATTAGCTGTGACTGTTTTTGTAGGAGATTCAGTGTGTGTGTACTTGCATTATATACCATGCTTATTTAGTATAAGCATAGGCAAGCCTGTATATGCCTTGAGTGCCACATACTGCATGTTAATATTTGTGTGTGACAGACTACACCCCAGTTTCCCCCTGTATAATCCATGTGGGCTTGTGTACAAAGTAGCACAATCTGCTTAGCACAATTTTACATCTCAGCTCCAACACACATGCGAAAGCATCAGAGCTGTAGTCCCCTATCAGTCATGTCGGCAGCGTCCAGCGCCGGATTTAAGGCCCTGACATGGATGTAAGGGGGCTTTAACAGCCTGAGTGGAGGCGTGGGGTTGGTGTGTATCACTGCAGAGCTCTTGTTAGATTATTCTGCACACACGGCAGTAAAGACACTCATGTACAGTATGTCGCCCTACTCATGATGACGAACGCACCAGCCTGCGTGACCTGACCGAGGAGCCACAGCTACCCATGATGCATCAGGGATAGCGAATGGCCGCATGCCAGTGATTCACGTAATCACCACCCACGGACCACCCTTACTGTTTCCACTCCCTCTTAAATGACACATATCAAGGTGGTGCACACGCTGTGGTTTAGCTTTAGCGCTACAGTCACTCAGAGTGCAACAAGTCAGTCAGCTTAGTTACTCAGTCGCTCAGTCTTTCAATGTATCAGCCAGCCAGCCAGCAAGGAAGCCAGTCCTACAGTGCGTCAGCGCGCTTGCCAAGAAGTCAGCCATTCCGCCTTGTAGCTTCTCAGACATCCATCTATTCAGGCAGCCAGAGAGCCAGTCACTCAGCCGCTCTGTCAGCCAGTCACTGTGTCGGTCTTTGAAGCCATGGGGTCTATATTAATTAACCCCTAGCTGCCTGGTCAGAGGGAGGGTCCCTACATGAAGTGGTGGCGTCTGTGTTGTCAGCCCCAGGGGTCGTGACCCCGAGCCCACAGCGCGGCCAGGCCTTATTTGAGCCAGATGTTGAGAGACAAGCATCCCCCATCAGCCTCTCTTTCCCCCCCTCACTCCTGCTGCATTCTTTTCCTTCGCCGCTGCTCGACCCAGCAGAGCAGCCATCACCAGCCACTCATGTCAGAGCTCCGGTGCT
The DNA here is from genome assembly GCA_029783625.1 of Naso annulatus. Classification (NCBI taxonomy): domain Eukaryota; kingdom Metazoa; phylum Chordata; class Actinopteri; order Acanthuriformes; family Acanthuridae; genus Naso; species Naso annulatus. The sequence continues at coordinate 4,075,036 of JAPZDX010000015.1, read as the reverse complement.
GCTCTGGATGGATCGCTGCTGTACTTCACTGTCTGTCTGTCTGCCCTCCCCACCCCCATCCCTCCTCTTTCCAGCCATCTCTCTCTTGCTCCCTGTGGGAACCCTCTATCCATCCATTCACCTCTCCCCTCCCTTCCCTCTGTTTTCACCCCTCCCTCCTCGTTTGGCCCACTGCCCCTTTCCGCTTCGCTCAGGGGAAAGAGCGCCGTGTGTGTGTTGCCTGGCAGCGTGCCCGCTCTCGTCGTTCCTCCCCTTCCCATCCTTTCCTCTACCTCATCCTTCCCTCTTCTCTCTCTTTCCCCTTCTCATCCCTTGCTTTCCATCCTTGCCCTATCCTCGTTTCTTTTTCTCCTCTCTGCCAACTTCCCTCTATCCATCCCCCTTCTACCTCCCTTTGTCCCCGCCATTCTCTCCACCTGCTTCCAATCACTCCCCCTCCATCTCTTTCATTCCCTGCCTCCATTCATACTTCGCTCTCCGTCTTTCTCTCCCTCCTCCCTCCCTCGACTCTTCCTCGGCTGGGCTCAGGAGCAGTGAACAGGTGTTGTCTCCTTTTGATTTGGGTGCGTTCGGATTAATGCTGTCAGCTCAGCTGTTAAAACAACTGCCACCGCCAGATGCCAGTCAGTTTGGGGCTGGAGCTGTCACCTACACACAAACACACGCACACACATATTCAAACATCCAAACATACGCACACTCAGATGCAAGTGCGCTCACACGAGGTGACGTGCACATGTACACACACATACACAAACACAGGGCCTCTTGGCTCATTGTAATACGGACAAAGCAAATCAGCTGCTGTACGCCAGTCTTGCCTGTAACCCAGGTGTGTGTTTCTGCGGTCTTTCCAAAACAGCAGTCAGTGGGTATAAAAGTGACATCATGTCAGAACACAACAGTGATCATTAATACAGTCAGAGTTGCTGTAAACTCACTCAGACAACTAGAGTGTATAATTGTAAGGGGACAAATAGCAGGAGTTAAGTATTTTTTGCTTCTATTAATGACTTTCATGAATGTGGAAGTGTTTTTTAAATGTTTAAACTAAAAGTTGAAGGCTCTCGCAGAGCTTTCTAAATCCCAAAAACCTTAATGTAACTTTTACAAAAATCTGCAAACGTCATGATGAGAGCAATTATTTAGAAAAAAGGAGGGAAAAAGAGCATGAAAAGTGCTATTGTGTTGCATCATGGGAAATGTAGGATACAGTGTTTTCTGAACACTCACTCTCTGCTGCTTTGATTTTGACTATCCTTTCCCTAATATAACTCTTGTGAGTTTTCTTTGCTTCATGAAAGAACAAATTAAATTTGCCTAAATTCACTTAATTCCTGAACTTCCAGTTCGCCACATTTGAAATGGACTCCATTCAGTTATTTTCCCCTTTTTAAAAATTATGTTGTGTGTGTCAGTCAGGGTTCAGAACTGTAATCATGGAGCTTTTCAGGATTAAACAACCTTTAAACAAAATTAGCTGTTTGTAAGGCATTGTGGACTTTTCACACATCTCTCAGCAGGGTTCGAAATGGTTATTTTTTGATAAATACACCACTTTTGACATGTTTTAAAAACTGTTGGAAATCAGTATGGAAATAGAGAATTCTAACGCAAAACTAATTTAACATTTCATTACATTTTTCGGTAACACTTTAATTTGATAGTCCCTTGTTGACAATCTTAAGGTTATCAGTAAATATTTAGTTGCATGTCAACAGTGTGTCAGTGAATCTTCAAACAAGTAACATGCTTTAAAGTAGCTGCCAGTTGACTATAAGGTGCATTTCAGGTGGTCTACAGATCTGAAAAGGGTCCAGCTGAAGAACTGGACAACATATTACCAAAAACTACTTCAGTGCAGTACAAGACACGCCCCCTGAAGTCTTTCCCTAACAATAAGCCCAACTGTATTACTCTTTATTTGGATAGTCAAAACACATGTCTACAGATGCTTAGTGACAAAGTCTACAAATAGTGTGTTGATCTGCCCCTCCACCTCAACCATCCTTCCCTCCTTCGCCTGTTCACGCTCACTCGTTCCTCTCTTTTCTCCAAAACATCAATCCTGCCCTGTCTGTGGTCAGCGCACACACATGTGGACACACCTGTCAGGAGTTTCTTACGTTCCTCGTCCCTCCTTGCTCCATGTGTTTCCATAAACTTGAACCTAATACATTTCCGACGTATGTGTGTGTTCTTGTGTCTACATGCCTCACCATCTTCCTGGCACAGACTCCCTTCCTACGCTCACGACTGTTTGCTTAAATTTAGATTGTGCATCCTTGTTGGTAAAATTTGTGAGTAAAATGATGATTAACTATGAATATCAATGATCAGCGGTGTGTAAGTGGTGTGTAACAGCGCTATTTAGGGCTCCAAGCTTCCTGGCTGTGTCTATATGCGTGTGTGTCAGATGGTGGGTAGTGGGCTTTGAACTGGTGATGATGCTATCTGGTCCCATTTTATACACTAATACATTCATAGACACAAGGCTTCGGGGGAAACATTCCACAATCCATCTTTTCCTTCTGGCAGATATTTGATCTATCTTTATCTCTCTCCCTCTCTGTGTCTGTCTTCCTTTCTCTCTCTTTCTAACACCCTTTTTTTCTGTCCCCGTCTCATTCTCTCTCTCTCTCTCTCTCTCTTTCTCAAACTGAACTTATGTACTCATGTTTGTTTGCAAGCTTCACACTAGACAGTCTTGTGATGCTGGTTCAAGGAGCCGTCCACACTGAGACACTGGACGCTTGTCTGTTAGGTCATGTCGGTTTGTCTGACACACTCTTACACCCAAAAAAGCAAACACACACCCAAATGCACACTCTTAACATTGAGCCCTCTGTCTAGCCCACTCCGCACCCCACCCGCCCCCCATATCAGTTTACTGTGTGAAAACACGGGCAGACGCAGGCCACTAACCCAACTAGATTTTGCCCCAGTCAACTGTAGATCACGCCCTTCTCTTCCGTTTTGTTGGTTTGTTCAATTACGCTAACGAGGTTACGGCCAAGGTTATCATACCCCACTGTAGTCTCCAGTCTCTTCTGAGCCAGACGTTGTTAAGAAAATTAGCCCTCTCAAAGAGTCATGGATGTCTTGTCGGGGGGAGCGGTGGGGGTAGAAGTAAGAGAGGGTCAAAGACCGACAAGAATGTTCAGGAAGAAAAGAAGCACTGATGCGAGGAGCTGTATTCGAGAGCGGTTGGAATAAAAATATTTTACGATATTAACTATAAATTTGATATACATGTTACTGAATTACAGTTAACTAGTTCTAATAAGGAGATGAATGATCAGATTTAACAGGATGATTTTATAAAAAAACCCAATATGTTAATAGAAAAACCAAGCTTGATTTAATAATAATCTTATCGCTCATTACTTGCTTTTGACAGTGTTTTCGTAAAAAAGCCAATCAAATTTAGAGCAAATAAATGCCGATGATCCGACTGCACTGTTGACCCATTTTGAGCTCCAGTTAGTCCGTCCCCGCTCAGTTCAAACCATAATTAGCTCTATCTGAATCTGTATTACCAAACAGTATGTAATAGTTTTTTTGAAAGCAAGTATTTACTCAAAAAGTGTGTCCTAAAAATATTTTAATGAGTTTTTCCCAAATGTGCAAGTTAATGACGAACTGGCCAGTTCACTCATAAAATGTTAAATGTTAACACTTGTGATATCGTTGAACAGAAAAGTCATTTCATAAAAGCAGTACTCTAAGAAATTAGCTATTACATGCCCATAATTCTTTCAGATGAGCTCACAAGGGAAAGATCCTTAAATATTTGTGCAAAATTGAAGCGGCAACAGCCGAGATATTCTGGCTTTTTATCCTCAAACTCAACAACTCTTGAGCCTACATTTCCTGTCATGCAACTTGCATCTTGCATTAGATCCAAAATGCCTTTTCTCTCAAAAACCATACGTCCAGTTTGTAATGCAAATTCGCCTTCCCTGGCTGAGATAACCCCGATGACATCATTGTGACATCATCTGGGTTATTTTTTAAACATTAAAAATATCACTCTGGAGCCACAGAGGAGATTATGCGAATGTTTTTAAAGGCTGTGCTGTACTCCTCGCGACAGGTGAACTGAACTTCATACTTAAAACGGGTGGAGTGTCCCTGTAGGCCTGTTTTTTTTGGTTATTTTTTTTTAATCAAATAGTTGTTCAGCTTGTACACAATAAAGTGTATTTTCATTGATGCTACTTAAAAAAAAATTGAAATTAAGGAGCAAAGTTATCAATTCATACTCACAACATAATGTTCCTCCACCAGCATTTAATTTGCGAGTTCTGCCCTTCCTATTTGTTGGCCACAGATGGCTAAATGATCTAAATGTGATCTAATGAGCAGCATCAGCCGTTATTGACAAGGCAAATCTCATCAACCAATCAAACTTTTTTTTTTTTTCTCCTTAAAACGATGTGATCTTGCCAGAAAAATACAGGAATGGGAAAAGAGTTACAGGGAGAGACGTTCGGGAATAATAGAAGCACAATGACTTGTAAGGCTCCTACAGGTCAGGCACACACACACACACACACACACACACAAACAAACATACACATGCTAGTCAGCAGAGCATTCCAGTGCTGTTGGGACTGTTGTTGCCATTGGTCTAATCGTTCTCACATGTCTGTCGCCCTATCTTTGAGCAGCACACAGGACAATGTGGGCTATTCTTAAGACTTTACAACGCGCTCTGTCTCAGGCCGATCGACGCACAGATGGAACAAACATTCACACATACAGAAGAAAGACAAAAAGAGACAGAGACGGATATCAAGACTGAAACAGACGCATAAACAGAGGGAGAAGTGTGTGCGTGTGCGTCTGTTTGTGCTTGTCAACAGCGTCCGCATTAACTGGAATAGGCAGGTCCCGCCTCCGCCGTCCGGCGAAGCAAAGCCACTCTAAAGCCAAGCCAACTGTCAATCAAACTGCCAACACGGGGCCAAACTATGATAGCATCAGAAATAACAGTCTTTACCCATCAGTCTCACATGCACAGACACGCACACACACACACAAACACACACATAGGGGAGGTTAAAGTCACTGCTCAGCCTTGTTTGAATAGGCTTCCAACATGCAAAGCAACATTAGTGTGTCAGGAGTGTCTTGCTGTTCTGTCTGTCTCTCTGTCATTGCTTTGACAGGCAGATGAAAAATGTCACGACTCACAGGAAAAAACGCTGCCTCTGTGTGTGTGTGTGTGCGCGTGCGCGTGCGTGTTCCCTGGCGTAGTTAATGCGTGGGTCCATTCCCCCCCTATACAAGGCAGACCCAATACACAATGTCTTCTTTTGTTGTCACGTTAAAGTGATGCAATAAAGCTGTGCAGTGACAAGGACGGCCGGGGGCTGCTGCGGTGACAAAGACATCGAGTGTGCGCGCGTGCACATGCACAAGTGTGTGTGGAGTGGAGACAAGAGCACTGAAGAGGGGTTATTGCCACGAGACAGATTGCAAGTGTCATTTTCCATTACAGCAGCCCGAGCCACTGTGTACGACACATACGCACACACAGTTACACACCGATACACATGCCTTGGCCTACTTCAGCAGGATGCTTTTGACAGTGAGAGATGTGCATGCATTAAGAGAGTGCCGGCCCTGACTGTTTAACCCTCTCCTCACTCTGACGTCAGGTTGAGAAAGCAGAATTTGCAGACATTGGCTTGTCTGATTGGCCGATTCAAACGTCATTAATTAAAACAGATTTCTCCATGAAGCCCAAGATTTGAAGCCTGTAAAAAGTACATTTGTTTCTCTTCGTAACTAAGAAATTGTTTCTCAAAAACTAATTTAAGGAAATTTCATGGTTAAGTTGGTAGATTACATCATGAATTTGTCTTGGTGGGAAAAACTTTTTGACCTCTTGGCTTGTTAAAAGCGATTCAAAGCAAATCTAATCATGCAAAAAAAAAAAAAAAGACTCCAACTTTTTGCACTATTCTGAAAGTTTGCTCGGTTGAGATACAAGGTTTCCACCTGACAGCAACAGCTGAATACAATACACTTCTCAGAGCAGCTTTTCAAAGGCTCCTCAGTGAATACATGGAGTTTTAAATACAGCGTGACCCATTGTTGCTTGAGAACCTCTATTATCTATTCAAAAGTGCCTCATGAGGCTCTGTTTGTTAACCAGGCAATTAGCAGGCAGCATTTGGTGGTTATCAGTACCACAGTTGACACTTGGTCTCTTCAGCCTGTAAAGTACGAGGCAGTAAAATGAAAATGGGATCTGTGTTCGGTCCCATAGCTTGTCCCTAATAAGGTGCAGTGGCAGCGGATATCAGGGGCCGAGCTGAATTTGTCCACAGCGGATTCAAATGTCTAGATGCTATCAAACACCATTTAATGATAATGGAGGTCACAGAGGCAATTGGGAAAATGGCGTGTGTGTCTGTGTGTGTGAAAGGAACATTTCTCTGTCTCCCGCAAAAACACAGCATTAAGATAGCATCGCTAATTTCTCCAGCTCGGCACAAAAACAACATGCAGAGGAGGGGAGAGAGAGAGAGAAAGGAAGGGAAAAAAAAAAAAAAACACAGCACACAAGCGAAATGAAACAACAAGGAAAGTTTTTCTGCGACTTTCTCGAATGTCGCTCCAGATTTTGCCCTTCATCGTTCTTTCACAATGTCGCGCCCTCTCCGCTGCTATTTCTGACTGCCAGTGTGTGGATCTGGCTCGCTGAGATTTCATGCCAGTGTAAAAATTGGCTGAGGGTTTGGTTAAAATCAAATTGGACATAAGCACCCACAACACCATCTGTTAGGGAAAGGCAGTGGAGTGAAGGGCAGAACTCTGTATTCAGATAAATGGATTTTCAATTTATTAAATTGTTGACTGACACCCTTGTAAATTTTCGCTTTACGTGCTGTGGCCTATTCTTAGAACATCACATTTAACGGAAACATGTTGGTATACATCCATGCAATCCCTAATATTAGAATGGGAAAAAAAAATTCATCTGCATGTGTTGTTTTGTGTGAGTTAAACTTTTTCTTTTTGTATTTTTCCTCACTTTTACACAAGAGGAAAAAAGCTCATTTGTGCCTTTTTTAAAGCTTATTTCCCCAAAACTTCATGTCGCTTTAAATAGACTAAATGAAAACACTTTCTCCGATCCGTCTTTAGGTAATTTGTCAAGTGTATGTGTATGTGTGTGTTTTTAAGTTATCAGGTGTGTCGCCCTGAAATGTGTTTGCGAGATGCGTCTGTGATTGTCACAGCACTTTAGGGGAGGACCATATGTCTCCTGTCGCTTCCCCCCAAAAGCTTAACTTACTCTGCAAGGTGAATAACAGTCTCTTAACTCTCAGAAGTCGATGTCATGCAGCTCCATGTGTGTGTGAGTGTGTGTCCCCAAGCCTGCCTAGTGGTCTGAATGTTTATTAATAACTAAAATTGGAGCAGCTTCTGAATTAAAAGTCACTGTGGACGTTGAGATCAACCAGGGACTAACACACACATACACACACAAATACATATACATATACAAATACACACCTCCTTTGCTTCGGTGGGAGTCAGGGAGCACTGGGAGGGGGCTACAAAGTGAGGAGGAGGAGGAGAGGGATTTTAGTGTTTATCCAGAGGCCCGGCCATCGCAGTAACTGTTGCCAAGCGCTGTTCTCCCCAACAACAAGCCAGTAATTGGTACTGTTAGTGGCTAACCTTGCGGAGGTGGTGCGAGGTGGGCTTGGACAAAAAGCTTTTTGATACATCTCCCTCTCTGTCTCTTTTTTCTCTCTCAAGCCTCCATATACTGCCCCTGTTTTTGTTTTTTCGTCTCTGACAAGAGGCTGCCCGTAATCTTGGCACAACCCCCCCCCCCCTCCATTTCGCTTTGGAACGATTGGACCGTCTTTAGAAGGAATCGATGAAAATGTGTCCAGACACATGGCCCAGCTCAACCAGACATGAATTGATCATCAAAATATCAACATCATCATTTCGTAATGGAGTGTGTCAGTGCCGTCAGTGCGAGAGGAACAGCCAGACTGCAAAGCAAACGCCGCAGTATCGAGAGGGTTGTAAATAAGTGACGAGTCGTATTCCAAATTCTGCTTTCATGAAGTTTATTTGAACGTCTTCATAATGCAGAAGGTCCAGTCTGTTCAAGTTGTCACGTTTCACTACTGACAGACTTAAGATACCTCATGTCTTTCTTTTCTGGATGAAAAACCTCATTAGTTCAAAACTAAAGAAATGACACCAGTTGTATTATATAAAGTGTTTGTTTGTGTAGTAAGGTTTAGCGCAGCTTGGGGCTAAATGAGTAAACTACTTCTATTTTAAGTATCAGCGTGTGCACAAGCAAGTTTGCTAGTTTTTCTTTCTCTTCCCCAGATAAGAGGTAAAAGTTTGATTAGTGCATTAATGTGGACAGATCTTTGTTGTTTACCATGTCGCTGTATCATTCAAAAAAAAAAAAAAAAGTGCAGCAATTTAGTTAAGAAAACCTGCTTAAGGTGTTTACATGCCAGTTACGGTGATTCTTCTTAATCTGGCTGTAATTTAATCTTTAGATCACATGTGAATTTTCTGTTTCTGTCTTCGTCACGGCCGCCAGCTAATGTGTTTCCACCACAGAAGTCACCTCACATCTCTCTCTCTTTCTCTCTCTCTCTCTCTCTCTCTCTCTCCGTCCTTCCATCTCAATACTTCAGTGTTCAGGGTGGCAGTCTGAGACAAACTCCACCACTGCTTGTATAATTGCTTATTCAATGCTGACCCCCGCTCACTTTAGGAGGGTGGAGGAGGAGAATGGTGAAGGAAAGAGGAGGGGGGGAGTAGCTGGAGCCTCCCCATGTCTGCCAAGGCCCGAGTCAATGTGGAGCCTGTTTTTCGGGATATAAGGGCCGGCCACGGGTCCCAAGCCAGGGCCCTTTCCTGTGGGCCCTCCTCCTCCTCGTCTTCGTTCTCCTCCTTCATCCTCCACCCTCCTCTGAGCCCGGCTGGGCCTGGCGCTGGCACAGAGGTCCCTTTGTTGTGCACCCGAGGGCCCGGGTTTTCTCTCTCTCCCTCTCTCTCTCTTTTTTCCTCCTCTCTCTTTCTCTCTCTCTCTCTCTCTCTCTCTCTCTTTCCACAAGCCGCCCTCTTCCTCCTCCACCACCACCTCCTCCTCCTTCTTCTCTTTACTCCCCCCCCTCCTCTAAAGGTCTCCAGGCTTCACAAATATGAGATAATAGGAAAAATATAGCTGGCCGCTTGGGGTGACTCAGGGCAAAACGTCTGAGGGAAAAATAGAAATTGAGAGAGAG
>JAPZDX010000015.1:3988997-4002303 GCA_029783625.1 Naso annulatus | reverse complement strand
TATATATTAGTGTCTAATTGATTCTAGTCGCAAATACAAATTCAGAAAGCTCACAATTAGGTATTTATTCAGGCCCAAAAAAAACGCAAATTGATACAAATTTGTGTTTAACTGGATGTGCCGTTCCTCATTCTTTTATCATTGATTTTGGCTGCCCAGCTAATCCCCTGTCTTCCATACTGATGTAAATGCAAACTGCAGCATCATTAAAACGGAAAAAGACCACCATAAATGTCTCATAAAAATGATTTCAGCAAAGTACTTAAGCTGCAAAATTTTTCAAATATTTCATCAGTCGTCCCTCTTTTCCAAGGATGCTAAAAAAAAGAAAAGAAAAAAAGCAAGACAACGCTCTGTGACTGGCTATTAATATTAGGTGGCTGATGCATTAAGAGTCCATAAAGTAATCCCGTATCAGACAGTGTCTGCACTAAAACAATAAAAATAAAGTAAAAAGATGCTGAGATGCAAAATCAAATAGAGATATACAAGCATATGGTGTATTAAATATATATTTATTTTTTATCATTTTGGCCGATGGCCACGCAGTTACTTTATTTTCCGTGATGTAAGTGTGAGTAGTTTTACACGTAGGATTAATGTGTGACAGTTCACATGAAGCACATATCACATTATAACGTGACGGCACTGCTCAGTCCTTGTGTCTTAAACACAAACATGACAAATTGTGTTCGATCCGTTGTATCTGGCATCTGTCGTTTCTGGAAGGCAGAAGGGCTGACTCAGCATGAGACGAGCTTCTACATGATTGGTGCAAACCTGGCCGATGACCTGGCAGATATTAGCCTTATTTCCGGGTGTGACATCCACTTCCTTCCGTTGGTTTCCAAAGAGCAAAGTAATCAGCGTGACGCGAGACAAACAATCACAGAGCGCCGTCAGTGTTTGAGCGACGGCCCTAATGTGACAGATCTGAGAGCGGCGGTGTGTGAGGGACAGGCGTGGCACGCAGCGGAACAGCGAGGCCCGTGGGCTGATCCCTAATCAAGACTGGGAAACTGGCTCGACGCCCCTGACACGTCGCCCCTCTGCTCAGCCGCCACTCTCTACATGAAACACTCACCGGCTTTATCAGCAGTGGCGGCAGCGGTTGCTGGCCTACTTTCATCCCTTTTCCTCCCTGTCTGTCTCCAACTAAACGGAATTTTGTTGATTTCTCTTCATATAAACAAATTCATACGTTGCTCTGGCCATGATTGTTTATCTTCGTCTCTTTCTCAATGATGTGTGCCTACTTCTTCTTTCATTCATAAGCCTTCCGGTCTGTTTGGTTGCATTCTCCCTCTCTTCTCTTGTCCCTTTATTTTTTCCAGACTGACCTCAGCGATCAACGACTTCTGTCCTTTTATGATTTGAATAAATGATCCAAGCGCTTGTTTGCTCCGTTATCATATTTCATGCATCACTTAAGTGGCAAAAAGATTGACATTTATGTAACAGCTTGATCAAAACATAATCGTGATATAACAAATTAGGAGAGCGAAAATGATCATCACAGATGTTAGCGTGTAGGTGGGCCAATCACACGAGAGCGGCACAACTTTTCACAGCAAACTTGAAAACATGATGCTGTTCGCTGAGCAGCAGAATCAAAGCGAAATAAAGAAGCCCGTGGGCGCTTTTACGTCATTCCATGAAAAATATATATTTTTTTGAGACAAGGAAAAAAACCTGTAAAACTGTTATTTTCTCTCCCCATCAACACCCTAATGCACACATGCAAATATTATGCTAATGGTATGTTAATTGGTGGAGTAGCTGCAAAGCAGCCCTGCTGTTCAAATGACTGGTGAGAAAATAGGTGGGGTCAGTCGCAAGCTGTAAAAGCAGCTCCAACACAAATAAACAAAACCCTCGGGGATTAACAGAACAAGGGCCAGTGATAAACGGATGAGAAGAGAGACAGGGAATACAACAGGCTGTAAGCGAGGGGACAAGGGAATCAGCTCAGGGATATGGAAATACGCAGAAGCAGAGGGACAAGGGTAAGAGGAATAAGGAGGGGAAGAGGGGTAAGTAAGAGGGGTTTATGGGGGAGACATGGGGATTAAAAGGGGACACACGGAAGGGAATAAGAAACAGGACAGAGGTAAAACATCTGCGAGTAAAGAGGGCTGCATGGAGAAACATTAAATGGCAAGCGGTAAAGGGAGGTTGTAAATAAAAGGATAAAGCAATAAGCAATGTGAAAGGAATTATGTCAAGAAAAGAAAAGACTAAGAGGACAGAGGTGAAGACAGACTAAGCACGGAGGCATAGAGGAAAGTTTAAGGGAAACTAAAGGCAACTGAGAGTAGTTCAAAGAAAAAAGAAAAATGAAAAACTCTTTCAAAAAATGGGGGACACTCAGTGAATGTACGTAGTGAAAATGAAGCATATTTGTAAAGGTCAGAGTTAAGAAAGACTGAAGAGATCAACTGTTTAAGATTTAAGTCTCTCCACTCAGTATTGACCTAAATCTGTGTTAAGTTTGTCTCAAGTAAGGTGTTTTCACATTCCTCTTAAACAGGTGGATGACTGTGCACTTTATCAAAATTCTAAAATGTAAAAGCAAACTAAAATTTGGGTCATTACGAACTTTACTGCCAATTGTACGCAAAGAACACCTAAACTTCCAGCACAGAGGACTTTGAGTTCAGAGAGCGAATGTGCGCATTAGCACAACCGCTAACGCTGTGTAAGCCACCGCCACTTACAAGCTAACAAGCTAACAAACCTTTAGCATTCCTCTGCTAGTCACTGATTTGGAGCAAAAGAGATTCCTTATGTGAGTCTCATGTATGTTTAAGCTTTAGTTTCCAAAGTGGAGCCTGTGGTTACATTTCTCCAGTTGAACCTGTGATTGTGACCGTGTTTAAATGATGCTGCAGCTTGAATTCATGTTAGTATGTAAGACAGAGGATTAGCTAGGCAGCAAAAATCAAAGTTAAAGAAAAAGAAACAGCACAGCTGGATAAATACATATTTTTTGAACAATATGTGGTTTTTTGGGCCTGAATAAATATCTAATTGTAAGCTCTTTGAAACTGTGTGTGTGACTGGAATTAAGTAGATAGCCTTCCTGACTCAACTTCCGCCCAACTCTTTTTGCCTTCTGAGATGTTTCTGTCAGTTTAAGCACAAAGAGAATCATTCTTGCCATGATGCGACAGACAGACGTGAAGATTAAACTTCACACAAAGAAAAAACATACGTATCATCTTTGCTGTTCCTCTTAGACAAAAAGCAAATGTTTCTATATGTGAACAAGGTTTTATGAATGAAAGTTAACCTGGAACCAGCGCTGTTTTTCCGCCGTTTTCTCGCCCAGTCGCTGGAAAAAGTGTGAATGTGTGAGTGTGCAGCATACATCGAGGCCTCATTTACACCTGTTATGAACACCTGATCCGTATCTGGATAATGAGAACTGACCCTCGCCCTGTTCATTCACTCCTGGTATTAATAAGCATTCTTCTTAGCTGAATTCTGCCCGCGATGTGATTGAATCTCAGTGTGCAAAAGATGCAGAGCTGATGGACACTTCCAGCTGTGGTCTGGTCCATCCAAACACATTCCAGTCACAATGCATCCTGCATGCTTTTACATCTGCTTTTAGCAGATTTTGCATGTTTTTTGCATTTTGCATGTTTCCCTTATCCAAATACAGATTGTATGTTTAATGTTACCTAGGATACAGAGAGCGATATTGCAGCGATCTGTGATTAATTTGTTGAAATACCTCTGAACAACGACCCCAGTTTCACTAAAATGAAATAAAACTGTTTCTACTAAATTGGAACTAGGCATTAAAGTTGTCAGATTTGAGAAAGGGGGGAAAAAAAACCTCTGACATGCTCTTCTTCTACTTTTTTGGCACATCATGAAGCATCCCAGATGCTGCTGCAGTTGTCTTTCCACAATGATACCCTATGTAGCATTTGCCCATTAGCAGGCAGCTGACATGTAGTCTGATCCTGTCATTAAAGCAAAGGTATTAAAAGCCTTTTCGCTCCTGTTGCACGCAAATCAGGGATTGCAACACTAAGTATTTCAAATTACTGGACTTTTGGTGTCTGAAAATGTTGAAAGTTGGAGTTGCAGAAAGTCTTACATCATGTATTCAGTGTAACGATTGAAATGGAATGCTAAAGTTGGGGCTGTTTTAGATCAAATGAGGTGTTGCAGGAAGCACCGTCGTTTCTTGCCCATTTGCAAATTGCAAATAAAACTTTAGCACTCCCTCTTGGAAGAGGTTGGTCAAGTCTGCTCAGACTTATCGACTGTTTAAGTGATTGTCCACCGCAGCGTGACATTGGGTTGTGTTTCTCCAAAAGTTTACTCTGCGTCAACTTCTGCAGAACCCCCCTGCAATCCACACCACCGCAGCCTAAACAGACTGCCCACATTAAAATGAGAGGAGAAGATGCATTTACGCAGCAATGCCTGATCTGATCTGAATGGTCCTTGCAGTGTAGACAGACAGGAATTATCAAGAGATTCCCTCAGTCTGTTTTCTATCAGGAATTACACTCTCCATACCCCATGTCGCAGCATATAATTGTTTAGAGTATTGAGAGTTGTGAAACATTACAGTACAAACACCCTAAATAAATAAGGCACCCTATCGTTTTCTTATGAATCTGTCAGGGGCTTCGTAGCGCCAGGCCTCGAGTGCCTCTGGTCTTTTCCTGTGTGTAGCGTAATGTGTAAGAGCTCAGCGGGCTCTGGCAGGAACATCGCTATTTGGAAACTGTCAGTGTTTGCTCCATGCCAACCAGCCACAAGACAACCCCCCCCGCCCCCTGAAAAACATCCCCTCTGGAACCCCGATGGCTGCCAGTTTCTCAGACAGCCCACCGCTGACCCCTTCAGGCCAGGAAACTGTTGTCCAGCCAAGGAGCCAAAGTGCCCAGGGGCCTCGATTTGCTCCCTTTAGACTCTACGATGGCTGTGTTGGCTTCGTAATCAGGCCTGGGGGAGAGAAAGGCAGAGAGACATAGAAGAAGAGTGAGGAAGGAGGGGGAGAGAAAGAGAGCGCCCAAGTTTGCATTTTTAATTCAATCGCCTCGTCACTTCATTTTGCTCCAAGATTAAATAGCCCACTTTACTTTGCTTTGGACTTTTTTGTAATATGACAAGGATTTCCCCAGCATGCGTGCTCTCCAGACGGCAACGCAGACGCCACAAGCCATGCAGCAGACAGCCATGTGTCCTGACAGTTGACTTTGAATCAGAGTTGAGATTTACTTGATTTTGCCGGCTTTGTTTTTCTCCATTTATTTTTTTATTTGGATAAGAGGTTGCGAAAGGTTGCGTGAAAGACACACTGCCCTCCCGGTTGTCGTCACGTATTTGTCCTCCCCCTCTGCTTTTGTGTCCTCTCTTATTGCAACCAAATGTGACCAGTTGGCTCCATCTCACTGCCTCTGGGACCTGTGTGGAATTGTTAAGAGTTTTTCGATTGGGACGAATGAGGACAATCCAGCCACAGTGTGGTAGAAATGGGGAGAAATACACACAGGGAAGACAGAGACTGGAAGAGACGTGACAGCAGAGGGATTGTCGGTTTAAAGTTTAAACTTCAGACAGCTGTTGTATCATGAGGGTTAGAGGGATTTCCTGGATGGAGGTGTCCTAATGGCTCGCTGTTAATATGAATTCATAGACGACCCATTAGTGCCTGTCTCTAACCCACTTCCTCCTCTTCCTCAGTCTCACCATAATGGCCCTGGCTCTGGCCGCTAGTCTGCATGTAGCGGATATAGCCTGGATTTATTCTGATGTTCCCAGGGATTACACCCTCAGTGAGCTGTGTATTATGAGTAGATTTAGTCCCATAACTCCTGAAGATAAGGGGGGATTGGGGCGATTGTTTAAACGGCATGTGTTAGCTATCATCGGCGGGACACGGGGCTGACAGTGTGTGTGTGTTTGTGTGCGTGTGTGTGTGTGTATGAGTGTGTGCGAGAGAGGGAAATAAAATGGTCAGAGCACTGATGTTCATTGAAATTCCGATCCAGACTCATGCACAATACAAAACAGTATTCTCAACTGCTTTTAAATGAATCCTAAAGAAATGCTTTGTGTAAGTGAAATGCTTTTTGGATAATGAAAAGCTTTTGCTCGCATTAATCAAATGGGAAATTCTGACGATTATGCACAATCGCTGGAATTTATTTTCACTTCATCGCTTCATTCCAACCATTTTATGAAAGAGAAATGATTACACAATAAGTGGAGGGAGCACAATTAAAAAGCAAATGATGGTTCCTTTTAAGAAGAGAAATATGTTGTTTTTAAGATTAATAACATTTTGTCACAATGGATCTGTGGAGCCTTTATGGAATTTGAATAAAAAACACATTAAAAGTGAATCTAACCCAAATTTGACCCAAATCTAGCTGAATCCAAGTTGCATTCACCTTCACAAGAATTCCAACAAAAGGTTTTTTAATTAAGACAAATTGTGCCTCAAAACTTGAACAACTCTTGAGCGAGAGCGAGACATCCAGTCTTCCTCATCTCCTGTCGATTCCGCGACGTAAATTTGGAGCTCCGACATGGTGCTGCTCAACAGATGTGTGAGTTCTGCTATTGTGGTCGGAGCTCAGCGTGGCTCAGCAAGCCCTGTGGTGAGGCTCTTTACAAGGCCTCAGGGACAAGAGAGAGACCACACTGACCACCAAACTCGGCTCCATAAACACTGTCGCAGAGCCGAGGACGGGCCAGCGCACAGAGCCGAGGCCTGGAGGTCTGAGGGGCAACTTCTCCGACAAAGATGAAGTCCTGCACTGACACAGCAGAGCTTTTCATGCTGTGACACTGATATTGGCAGGAAATTCTCAATACGTATGGAAAGTGATGAATCCAAACTTACAAACAAAATCCAGATTCCAGGTCAGAATGAATCAGCAGGTATGGAATGCATGTGGATATTGTTGGACAGCACAGGTATAATATACGTCATGTCTGAGGTAATCTGTAAATGCACTTAAAGCTTGTTGAACTTTCTCTTGCAGTGTCTGCAAAAATTTTACACAGCGTATATTTTAGGACCACACGTGGGAACACTGGATCCTTTGTTGTTGTTTTTTGTCAGTTTGACAGATTAATTACCCAGAAACTACATGCCGGGGTGTCAGTAACTGCATGCTTCTTCCTTCTACATTTTTATGAGGTCAGTTCATTGTGATCTTTGAAATTTCAGCTTTGAACAAAATGCAGATGCTTGCAAAAATATATGTATTTATGTATTTTGTTGTCCTTCAGGCTGAGTCATTGCTGTTTAAGTGGCACTAATGGTTTCACAATTTATGTCGGAAAAGCAAAGTTGTCTTCACACACCAAACAGTCACGTGTATTCAATCCACAACATTATAATGAGACATGTTTCCTACTTGCACCACGTTTCTTTGAGTCAAGAAAACACCGTATTTATGAACGATGCTGGAGTTACACTGAGGTGGTTGTGGTGGATGGCGAAGTACTGTGACACCACAATCCAAGATTCAAGTCCGGCTTTGTTTAGGGTCAGGATAAAAAGCACTTGAGTTAAGATTAGGAAAACACTTTGTCCGTTTGAGAAATAAACACAACAATATTTTCTTTGGTTAAAGGTCCAGCGGTGAAGGGTATCCCTCCACTCTTCCTCTGCTTCAAATTGTGTGAAGAACCTGTGGTGGCCGTGAATGTCGCAAAAAATGTAAAAGGCCCTTTCTAGGACCAGTGTTTAATTTGTCTGTTCTGAGTTACAGCAGAAACATGATGGCGCAACATGGTGGACTCTGTGGAAGAGGACCTGCTCCCTCTGTAGATACACAGGGCTCACTCTAAGGTAATGAAAACACAACTATTCCTATTTTCAGGTGTTCATACACCAATGAAAACACTTCTTCCATGTCTGACAGACATTTAAAGTCCACCAGACACGGCATTTCAAAGGTATATAACTTCTGTATCGTGATGTCTTTCCTGTTTAAACAGGACAAACAGGCAGGACAAAACACTGGGAGTAATTTGATTACACCACTGAAAAGTGGTATCATAACAAACATGGAGGACTACAGTGATTCAATGAGCGATACAGCATTAGAAGCTAATGTATGTAGCGATGCAATTGACTGAAACTGAAACTGTGGTAGAGTTTTGGAGGAAATGTGATTATATTTAAATGTTAATTTAAAAAAACAACATGAAATATTGACAGAACTTCATCTTTAGGATTCACATGTACTCACAAGCTTTCTGTCTGGAGGTCATACTGAGTGTCACGAAAAAAATGGACAATTCTTCGGCATACAGATTAATTCTGTGTACATATGTACGAGACTGAAACACTGCAACAATATGAACTTTTGTGAGCTTGTGGTTTTTCTTTGTTTTCCGTTTTTTGTCTCGCACCTGGCTGTGCACACGCTTCACCCAACTGTCATTCGTGCAGACAGATACTTCAAGGATTCATTCAATTATCTGTATAATTATTTAATTATACATCAGTAATAAGTCATAAATAGAACATTTTTTAGCTGCCAACTTGTGGAAAACCTTCTTGGTCGGAGCCAATCCTCCTTCTAAATAAGTGTGTGTTGTTAGGTTTGGGAGAGCGATTTTATTTCTATAGCACCTTCTGAACACAGAGGCAATTCGTAATGGTTTATATGAGGCAAAGCAGTTTATTTTAAAAGACAACAAGAAAGCAAAGCAAATATATAGAATAAACTGACACGGTAAAATAAAAGACAGAAATGCTTTTGTGTATTTATGCTGAAGTAGTTTTACTTTTGGTAGTTTTTAAATTTGGATATCAAAGTGGCTTCATCTGCAAATCTTTTGTACTGTTTTAGATTAATACCAGTGCAGGTTTTCAATAAGGTATGCTTTATAAATGTGCAACAAACCATTAACAACAGGTTGTGAACAGTCCCTCTGGTAAAGTTCGACCCTTTCGTGCAACATCTGCTTTTTACCTTTAGGTGACTTTTTAGACAGAACATTTCTCCAATAGACCATTGGACCACTTACCTTCTGGAGGAGCTGTGGGGCCTTCACACCAAACTCCATTTAAACAAAACTGATAAAATATTAGACAGTGAACAACTCGTGACTCTTAAGTAGTAACTTACTCAGATTTATAACTTCAGATTTGATGCATTAGTCTACTAGAAGTTCACTTTGTCGTGACAAATATTCACTTTGTCATAATAAATCCACCTCTACTCGAGTAAAATGTCACCCATGTACAGTAATAGCCCTAATCACTGGGATATTTTTCTTGCTCCTTCCTTGCCAATCAATCAGTCTTGAAATGAAGCAGCGGTCCAGTGAGCTTTTCCCTTCAGTATTGAGCCAAGCTGTCAATTTACAGACAGAAGTATGCCGGCTCTAAAATGTTCCAATAAATAAACATTACTGTGCAAGAGGACAGCTCTCTCTGTGTGCGTGCATGTGTGTGTGTGTGTGCTCGTAAAGTGCGTTGCCAGATCCACAGCCTACATTCAGACAGCGACAGACAGACATTATGTAGCTGTGTCACACACACAGAGAGAGGGAGAGAGAGGAGCGGGGAGAGAACGAACATCCCTGCTTGTTATTCAGCTTATGGATTATGTTCTGTTTAAATGACATCTCTTCAGCTCTGCAAAAACAACTTTAAAGCCCCCTTTTTTTGTGTCGTGTAACATATTTCATCAAAGTTGGTCCAAAAATAAAACGCAGCCCACAATGAACACGCTCAGAGGCCGCGCGGAAGATGAGCTGGACGTCGACCAGAGGGACAGGAAGTCGACTAATCCTCTCGAGCCTGGAGGTCAGAGGTCGACCTCCTGCTGTCGAAGTCGCAAAGGAGAAGCTGACAGATGAAAAACATCATTGTCTCGTCATATTTTGTTTTAGCGTTTTCATGTGACAATTGTTTGCTTTCATCTTTGCTTTTTTTTTTTTTTCCTCCTCTCAGATACGCACACTCAGAGAAATGCCCCAGACGGGTGTAATTGGTGTGTAGGGACGGCTGCCGCAAATAACTGTAATTACCAGAAATGACTTGTTTCATGAAAACAGTCACGCGTGTCATTTTATGTTTGAGTGTGGGGGTCAGATGCCGGCGGAACTTTGGGTAACAGCACTTTGCAACTCATTTTTAACACATTACAGCTCATTGTTTTCAGTCACGCTGCGGCTCCTGCTGAACTCTTCACGCGCTGGTGTGAAATGAACTTCTGAGTGTTTTTTACTGCCGCAAAGCCGGTAGAAAGAGGGGTCAGCTGCCCTCTTTGATAATGATAATGCACAACACACGGAGCATACGGATACACATAACAAGCAGGCACGCGGAGGACAACAAGCGTGCGTGCAGAGGCACTTGTCAACAGAGAGGCGTAAACACACACACACAGAAACTCGCTCAGCGTTTCAGTTGTGCCCTTTGAAGTCCTCAAATATCATGAAGCATTTACAATCTAATTATGTGCGTTTCCTTTTTTCCCCCCTCTTTTACTCTTTCTCTGTGCCCCCCCCTCCTCTCGGATCCCAGCTGTGAATTGACAGGGAGGGAAAAAAAACCCAACAACAACACATCAACAACCAGGAAAGAGCTAAAGCATGACTGTGAGACCGCACGGGGAGAAACGAGCGCTAGGCTGGGGATAGAGGAGGAAGCGGATGTGTGTTGACAGTTGGTATGTCCGCCACTCTTTGGGTCATTAAGAAAAAGATACCCCCGCACCCCCCTCCCTCTCTCTCCTGCAGGGGAGTTTGAACCAGGCCCAGGACTCATCACCCATCCAACCTGTCCCACCAGGGTGAGCGCAAGCCGGGGTGAGACGCCTGTGAACACCCGTGGAATCTCCGTGAGGATGACCGCAGGAGCTTTGCCAGTGTTTAAGTTGGACTCTGTAAATTTATGCGCAAATGAAAAAGCAGCTCCGGGGGGCCCCGGAGAGAGGGCCTCTGCAGCCAATGTCTGTCTCCCCCAGTAAATAAATCTAAAACTGTCTTTTCACCGAGAGCCATAAAGAAACATTAAATCAAAAACAAACTCTCACTTGGAGGGAACAAATTAGTAAAATGCAATCTGGGGAACAAGCTGTAAGTGTTGTGTGTGTGTTAGGACAACTGCTCCTGTGTGTGAACGCGTGTGTCTGCTGTCGCTGCTCAAACAGTTCGAAGTGATACAGTTTTATTCGCCACGGTATGTGCGTGTCAGTGTAACAAGAACATAATCTATAGGAGGGTGCAAGGTGTGTGTCTGTGTATGTGGGCGGGCGATGGCTTGTGCCTCGAGTTTGTATGTGTGTGTTTTTTTCTGTGAATTCTAAGAAGGGAAAGAAAATACATTTAAAGAATGTGTGTGTGTGTGTGTGTGTGTGTGTAGGGGAGGATCATGTGCGTCGGATGTGTCCCCATTTCTGCACGGTGCTCGTTTCTTCCCTGCTTCCACCCTCCGCAAATCTCGGCGGTGGCAGCGGCGGCGGCGGTGACATTTGGGAGCAATTTTTAAGTGCGCCTGCAAAGGTTGTCAAGGGATTAATCTCATCTCACGCTGGGGCGCAGAAAAAAACGGCTTCCTCCAAGAATTAAACACAATTTACCCATCAAGACAAGTCTTTCAGGATGGGAGACAAGCATAAATAATATCTCCTCGGTCCAGATTCGCTAATTTACAAGCTTAGCATCTCCAAATGTTATTAGCGGGAATGACGAGGTTACCAGAAGGCGCTGTAGGGAATGATTTGTTATCCGGGCAAGCAGCAGCTGCAGCAAAAAAAAAGCGCATGTTGGAGCGCTGGGATAGAAAGACAGACATACCTGACACCCACTGCCTCACCCCTCCTTCCCCTCTCCTCCCCCTCCACTGCCACTACAACACCCGGGACTGCACACACCTCAGGCTGGCAGATAGTGAACTTGGCATCTCTCAAGCTAATGTTCTTTTCCACTCCTCTCATTCTCATTTGCTTTCAGTCACCCCTTTCTCCCTCTCTCTCTCTCTCTTATTGCCGTTTATTCTCTCTGTCTTCCCTCGCTTGCTCTCCCTCTGTATCACTCTTTCTCTCCCACTTGCTCTTGAGGCTCGAAACATCAAATAGAACATTTGGGCAACCGTTGTCATCTTGGCAAGTGTTGAAGTAGCTCTCGTCTGCAATAAAAAATAAAAAAAAAAGGAGGGAAGGAAGTTAGTTTTTTAGATACTCAGCCGCTCTCAACATATCAGTCAAAGCGAATACAGATGTCTCTATGCCTCGTCCAAAAATATGTTCGTCTCCTCTAAAGATCTATATCGGCATCTTTGCTCGGTCACCGTCAATCACGCGCCGCCTGAGTTCTCTGGCCAAGTTTAGCAGAATTCTCCACGATTAACTTTGTAAATAACCAGGTGCCTCCTGAATTTGGATGCTGCACCTTTTCTAAGCTGACAAGGAGCTAACACCCTCAATCTGACGTCGCCGTTGTGTGAGATGGATCACTCGCTCCGCGTGCGCCTTTGTGCACGCATGAAGGTGTGCATGCGTGTACGAGTGTGTGCGCGCGTGTGTTAAAGGGAGAGTATTTTGATCTGTGCTGGCTGTTTATCTTGCTGAAACAGGAGTCTCCCGTCACTCCAGCCCCTTTCTGATCCTGACAGATGAGTTCAACCCCAGCCTGCAGCCTCCGAGGGGAAGAGAGGAGAGGAGAGAAAGAAAAAGGAAGGAAAGGAGGAGGTGGAGGAGGAGGAGGGGGGGGAGCTGAGAGAAAGAAACAGATGGATATGGAAAACAGAAATAGGGGAGAAAGTGAGCGGAAGAAAGAAACGCGCACAGAGATGGAGAAAGAGAAGAAGACAGACAGAAAAGGGAGAGGACTGGAGGAGAAAAGAGAGGGCGCTTAGCTTCACCTGCCAGTCTGTGTTAGCGGGGATGAGCCAGAGTTCCCTGCTTCTGGAAGCTTAGTGTCAAAGGTGGGACTGCAGGGCTCTGTCTGACGTTTATGTGTGTGTTCTGTGTACACATATGTGTGTGTGAGTGCGTGTGTGGGCATGTGTCTTTGTGCCCAGTAGGGGTTCCCCCTCACGTTCCCACTTCTCGCCTCTCCACAGCTCCTCACATCACTTCTCCCTCTTTCCATCACTCAGAGGTTGGGGGGTTGAGGGGTGTGTGTCTGTGTGTGTGTGTGTGTGTGTGTGTGTTCGTGCATAAAGTGGTGTGGATGTTTGAGGCAGGCACCTCCTCAGACAACCCAAACAGTGGAGCCTGATCTCTGCCAGACTAATTGGATGATACATCTGTGTCTTGTTTTGACAATATTTATTTTTTTTAAACTGCATTTTAAAATG
>JAPZDX010000015.1:3944617-3955542 GCA_029783625.1 Naso annulatus | reverse complement strand
GTTTTTTTTTTTTTTTTTTTTTTTTTTTGCATGTTGTGGCTCATATCACATGGGATTAAGGGACAGCACGGGCCTTTCCATGTTGGCATTTCTTCTTCTTTTTTTTCAGTTTTGTCTTTTGATCTCGAGCCCTCTGCGAACAAAGTAGGCTTTGTATCGCTATCGTGTCCTCAGAATTTGGTTGTTAGCCGGACTGGCGCTCAAGGGGTTTTCCCTGTGAATGTGCGTATGAGGAAGGTGTCTCCAGGCAATCATGTTAGTGTTTGGGCCACCTGTCAGTCATGTAGGTGGTTACTATGAATCGGCTGCAGAGGAGGTAATAGTCCACCTACCACTGTATTTATAGTGATTTGAAGAAAAGCTGCTTCTAAATATAATACACTAAAATCATGATAATGTCCTAACTGATTGCAGAATAACTGAGACTACAATAGATTCAGTTAGGTGGGTTTCATTTTATGGAAGGTCTGACATATCTACTTCACACACACCCACAGTGCAAAAGACTTGGGCTACCTCCTGCTTAACAAAAGGTGTGACAGCAGATGACGCATCGGGCTTGTGGTCTGTTCAATAAGACATGAAGAGGGGACCCTGTAGGCACTGAACAGGACAGACTCTGAGTCTAGCTCTTCCCTACATTCACCCCAAGAGGGGGTTGGTCAGCTGTTGTCATGTGAGGCGCAGAGCAGGTTGGATGGAAGGGGGAGCTGGAGGAAGAGAAGATGGGCGGGTGGAGGCTCTTATTCTGGTAAGTTCAGTGCGGCCACCTCCGGTTTCATCTTGAAGTACTGGTTGAAGCGCAGGACTGCATATCTGAGAGCGGAGACACAGAGAGAAGAGCAGTGGTGATAAAAAAACGACATGACCATGAGCAAGTTAAACACCAGTGCATAAATATCAGACTGTTTAAACACACTGTGCACAGAGGTGAAAGGAGTATCAGGAGAGTTTTGCATTTTGTTCTTAGACATTTGATAAAATGACTGAACTCTTCACGCCAGAGTAAAACACAAGAGGTGATTGGTAGGCATGTGGTCAAAAGCAGAAGAATACACAGCTCTCAACGTTGGCCTCTGTGCAGTCATTCTTCTATGACCACATTTAAATTTGACAGCCCACTTCTTTATCAGTCTGTAAGAAGAAGAAGAAGAAGGGGCACTCTCCACTACTGTTGCCTATATGTCGTTGTGGACCTCCATGGATGAGCCCTTGAAACCACAAAAGTTTTTAACCGTAAACTTTCTGCATAATGACTCGAAAATCTACTGCACGTGCATGCAACGAGAGCTGTAAAACTTATCTTTGCAGCAGGCCATGAACTAATCAATCACTCCTTGTAAAACAGCTCATGATATAGTGTGTGTGACGGTTTATTTCAAAAGGGACGTACCCCAAGAAGTCAAAGTCGATGGTGGAGAACTTGGCTTGAATCAGAGCCCACAGACCCCAGAAGAAATGAGAAGCCTGGAAACGGGGGAGAAAGAATGACACAAAGGATGAGCGCTGAGGGTGCACGGTCTAAAATCTAAATGTCGTTTCTAATTACCCAACACAGCTCACTCAAGCATGTACAAAGGCAGCAGAAGCCCTATGGCAACAAAGCCAAATAGCTGACAAAGAAATACAATTGCTTCACTTGCCCATCCTCCACTCTGCCCTCTTTTCCTCTTGACAGTAAACAAGGCAGAGTGTGACTCAGGGGAGAGTGCCGAGTCTCACAGGGCTCACCAGTTGCCATTACGAGTGCCTCCCATATGGTGGCCGCATCGGCAAGCACATAACAAACATCTCTCTTCTATATTTGAATTTTTTTTATGGCCCACATCACTCTACTTTGTTTAACCCACATCGCAATTTAAGCCATGTTTGCTGACACAACACCTGAAAGTAGGTCTGTAAAGTCCCGTCAGAACGGGTCCCTCAGCACACCTGACTGAGCTTGACAAGATTTAGTTTCAGTTTTTCGATGAAGAGCTTATTACCTTGCCCCTTTGGTAACAAATTATACCTAGCTACTCTCCATATATCCAGTCTCTTGCTTGAACGCAGGGAAATCCCCGAAATAAACTACCTCAGCCTAAGAGGAAAAATTAATATTGCATCGAACAAGTGTTGCAGACAAGTTTCCAAGTGTACCCACAACTCAGCGCGGGTTTCAGGTGGTGTGCTCGGCGCTGCTAACAAACATTTTTTTAGCAAGTTTTAAAAAAAAAAATCTTATCAAATGGTTAAGAGCAAAGCCAAAGACGGCCACTGGTCTTCTGTGCTTGTATACCATTTTCAAAATTTAAAAAAACAAAAGTTATTAGCAGGACAGAGCACTGCCATTCTACTCTCAATGTTCACAAAGCCCTTGCTGAGTCACGAGTACCTTTGAAATTTCTCTGCAACACTTACTCAGAAGACACTTACTCATTTAGTTCATGTATTTCCCTAAATTCGGTTCAAGGGACTGGACATACAAAGAGAAACAGAAAGGGACCATGTGATAACCTGCTATCTGTTACAAACCATCTCCATCTTGGTCTCGAAAATTCTACACTTGACCACAAAGTAGGGCTGGGAAATAAAAAGATATTAAATCCTAGTGAGATATGAGACTACATATCTTTTAAGATATCCAAAATGGTGTTTTTTCTTAATTTTAAAGGCTGGATTCAGTAAAGTGACGAAACTTTCTCAACTTTTAAGACAGTTCTACTTGTTTTAATACTTGCCCTCATCCACTTAGTCACTATATCTACATCACTAATAATTACTGATCAAAAATGCAGGCGTGTAAATATTTTTTGATCATACCAACAGTCATCCCTACAATACTGTCACATCAGGGGAATTTGGTCAAAAAAATTTGTAATGTTTGATTCTGTCTCTCAGTTCGAGCATTAATAAAGTGCTTGTGAGGAGGTATAAAAATATCAGGATACATACTGTGTATTGGAAAACACTGCAATATAATTTTTTAGCCCATATCAGCCAGCACTACAATAGAGACAAGTGAGGTGCAGATGTGGGTGCAATATAAATGCTCACCAAGGCAAATCGGTTGACTTGGACATAAAGAATCTCCACCTCTTGGTCAGTCACTTAGCTGCCTTGGCCTTTGTGCTCTTTATAAGCCTCCAGGTACGAGCGGAGCCACTGCAGCTGGAAGACTCGATCTGGGTAGTTACTATAATCCACCTCATTCAGACCTGCGACACAAAAACACATTTATTAAACAATCACATTTCCAAAAACACTTCGAACACGTCTTTTTGTATACATCGAGAAGTGCAAGTTTCACTTACCAGCAAATTCATTGAAGTGGTTCCCAATGTCGTAGGCTTGGTAATTGTACCCAGCATACTCGTAGTCAATGAACTTTATATTTCCTGGGAAGAGAAGCAGCATTGTTTAAACAGAGACACACCAAGCAGACATAAAATGATTATGTTGTCTTTTCCCTTTATTTACTTAGAATGTTTAAGCTTTTTATGTTTATACACTAACTTTCTTCCAGTCAGACTGGACTGGTTGGCCAGTGCGCCAAATTTCAGGCAAGAAGTAAGAGTTTGCATTTTGAGTGAAGTAATACTGTTGTAGATCTCAGCGCAGAAAATGAAATAAAAGGAACCTCGGGACATGTTTCGATTTCAGTGGCACTCGTTTGAAAATAACTGCTGACAAAAACAATCATGCGGTTAGGGTTTCAGGAAGTCAGATTCAGCATGAAGAAAGAATTAGTTATGGTGAAACAAATGTGGTAAAGTTTATACTTTTCTGCTGTTAATTAAGAAATACAAGGGAAGTCATCTAAGGACGCAGACAGCTTACACGCCTTTGTGGAGGCTGTGCTGTCAATCTCCAATGATATTCTTTAGCAAACAGACAACACTAAGTTATCAGCCTTTTTTTTCCCCCACAAAACCACAAAATACACAGCTGGGACACATTAGCAAGACATAGAAACATGCGGATCCTGATGCACCACATGGAACACAAACAAAGGGAAAAAGTAGTACATCTGGCATTTGAGGCAATGTTTATTTTGGACACATGCACAAAGAGAAGAGGAAAGTGCCAAGTCAAAGTTATGTTTTTAAAGAGATAGGAGGGAAAAAAGGGTGGGACAGAAAGCAGAGGGACAAAGACAGAGGACAGTTCAAGACAAAGAGACACTCAAGTGGTCTGTAGAGGAGCAGGGTGAGCTGCCAAAGCAATGTACAGCAACACACTGTTTGATACACACTCTCTCGGAAGTTGTTCTTTTTGTTGTTGCTGCTGCTGAGAACCAACTTTGGTTTCAACTCTTACATACACAATAAACCATCTACATTGACCTAATTTTTTTATTTTTTTATAGTCTTGTGAGGTTTACGAGAGCTTGTTCATCGTAAAGTCAAATCACAAAGTACAACGCTGCTGGCTTGAATTTGCTTGGGTCCAGATTTTTGGATCCACCCACTATGCAGAGTTCAGCTGAGCGTTTCTACAGAGGATTATACTCTCTTGATACTTCTGTCTGATATCAGGCAATGCTTGAGTGCCAACATTTGAAAAGTAAATTCTTACTGGTAACCTACATATATATCTGATAAAGTGTCTCTTCAACTGTTAATGAAATGTTGGTGAAGATAGAGGCCGATCATCAGCTTGTAACTTTCAATACGATGTAAAAGAAGGGAGAGGAAGAGTCAAATACTGTGTTGCTATCTGACTGTGTTTAAGTGCTGTTAATTTTATGAAGTGTTGTATCAATGGCAAACAAAGCAGGAAGCATTCAGTGATTGATGGAGTGGTTGATCTCAAAATACAAACCCTTACTTACAAGCCTGTAATTACAGAGACACGTGAAAAGAAAATGGAATTTTGAAAAAAACAATGCGTGCATTTGAATGTCTCTGCTCTAATTCTCTGTTTGTTTTGGCCTTGGCTATTTTCTTTGCCCTAACATGTGGAACATTAGTCTTTGAGGTGGTGCTGGACTACAGAGAAAGACACTTTGAGGTGGGTTACCAGCCGGCGTGTAGGTCCTAGCGGGACACAACTGAACACCTCCAGGCAGTGGCTATAGCCCCCCTGTGCAGCAGATGAAAAGGTTGGGGCAAACACAACTTTCACACATGCTCACTCTCTCACCGACATATTTTGTCTTTTATCCATTCTTGCTCCCACGTTCAGTGTCGAAACATGAGGTCCTGCTGCCAAATTCCCCACTCCTTGACTACCCCCCCTCACACATGCAACCTCACTTCTCCTTCTCACAACACTCCCCTCCAATGCACCATTCGCATTGGTCCACTGTGAACCCAATAGCGTGACAACTCTGCTGCTTCTGCAGATGACAGAATCTTTGAGAGGTTTCCTGTTGGCTGCTGAGCTGCACACTTTAGGGCCCTTGGGGCCGAATAAAATGTTGGGGTTTTTTTTTCTTTTGCTTTGTTTTGCTTTTAGCGATCATCTGAGGAAAGTGAGAGGTGCAGGAAAACTAGGGCAGCCTGTGTTTGAGGCTGAGAGACAAAGCAAAGTGAGACAAAAAGGGAGAAGTAACAAAGCACTTGAGAGTATACTTTTAACTTTTAACAGTATCTTTGGAAAACTGACAAAAATAATTGGAGCTGACATCGCAGCTGTTCACGGTTATCAATACAGGAAGCTGTGGCGTCTTTGCTGTAGCGTTTGGCAGAGCAGCGGTTTACACTACAGCAACAGCAGCAGAGTAGAAGTGACAGGAAGCAGCGTGAAAGCTGTTCAGTCTCTTTTCATGCCTACCCTGTTTTCATCTGAACAAAAGGCGGTAAAGCACGCAAGACAGGGATTGAGTTTACTCCAACAACGGTTTAGACAGCTTGAGTGGGTGCGGTCGCAAATGTAGTAATTATGGCTTTCAGCTGAAGTCCCTATTGTGACTATTGTGGTGTCTCTTCTACAATGGTTGTCATTTGTAGGTTTGGCATTGTTGTGTTTGCATTGTTAAGATATGTGTGATTCCACTCGAGGTACTGGGCCAAAGGAAAACTCCTTTTTGTTCTGGCTTTTATCAGAAATATGTCCAAACAAAAGTCCTGATAACCTGAGCCTTGCTTATCAAAGCCTGAAACATGATTCTGCAAATCTCCAAATGATCTCCACAGACTTTTACATGTCTGTGTAAGAGATAAATAAATACATGAGATCAGATTAATTCGTGCCCTCATTGCAATGTTGCATTTCTTCTGTCAGTAAAACTGTCAATACGTGTAAAGGAATTTAAGGGAGTTTCACACTGCTTGCAGCCACATTCCTGTGAAACCAATCACCATTTTGCTGATGCAAATTCTAGTGTGTGCAAAGCAAATGTGTGTGTGTCAACTCCGCTGAGACCTAGGGTTAACAAGAAACAGGTTTTCCTGAGTAAAGGTACTTCCCTACATTTTTTGCAGAAGCAAGTTTCAGCTTTCAGGGATAAAGCTGGTGATATTCTCCATTCGTGTCAAAGTCAGCTAAATCCCAAAACCAACAATGCTTTGGACTTCTTGCCATACTTTCCATCTTACAGCCTGTCTGCAGCTCTCAGCCGCACTCCAATACTTCCCTTCTTCTTAAGATAAATTTCTAAACCAAAAAAAAAAAAAAAGGAATCACCAACGTTCGCTTAAATTAACAGAATGCTAAGAATTTTCCTCTAACAGCAGGGCTCTGTAGTTTTCAGCGAATGTTACTCAAGCAGTGAATTTTTTGGGGACTTTTTCCAGCTGTGAATTAAAACACATTTGCTGCACTAATGAGTATTTATAGCAGCATGACAGTAAATGTGGTACTGACTCAAAATAAACTACAGTGTGTGTGTTCATCAAAATAAAAATGAACATGTCAACAAGTGAAACACTGCGGCTTAATATTTGTGCTTTTACAAAACAGAGACAACAAAAAAAAGCTCTACAGCAGAAATAAGGCTATCTGTAAGGTTTCTGCTACCCAGGCAATCCGGCGTTGGTTTTGATTTTTTCACCGAGTTCTTTGACAAGAAGATAAACACAGAATATCACCAGACAAACCTTTTCTCTTATTTTGTCTGACCAGTTATCAATGCTGATGCCAGAAAGAGGAAATTGTAAAATAAGGAGCAGAGACGGGAAGTAGCTTCACAGCTTACAGCAAGTGCAAACCATAAAAACAAAAACAAAAAAAAGTTGTGTAATAACAAGCACCGTAAGTGGGCTAGCTACTGTCAGAGGGACAACTGGTGGGCGAGTAGCATAGAAAGGAAATAGGTAGGTATGTGGCTCCTACTGCTGCCATGAACTCATCCCGATTAGCCTGAGCAGCGGGCAGACTACGCGAGGGGGCCTCAGAGCCGACTGTGCGTGAGGTTTGTCTCTCTCCATTGCCTCCATTGGGCAGGGCGGCGCAGGGCAGCCGCTGCCTCGGCTGTCATTCCTAGGGGAGAAAGGCTAGACACAAGGAGCTGTGAGAAGGGCCCCACCCCTCGTCGCAAACCGACGAGGGGGCTAACCAGCTCTTAAAAATAAACCCACCCCACCTCCCACATACATAAAAAAAAAAAAAAAGAAAAAGGAAAACCTGTAAACCCCGCCCCCTTCTCATTCTCTCTCCCCAGTTTTACCCAGCCATTCCTCTGCTACAAAGACAATGACTACAAGAGTTTCACTGACTGGTAAAGTCTCATCGACCTTTTATATCATTTAAAAAAAAACAATGCTGCCAGTACAACTGTGACTTGCATGTGGTATGATGCAATGGCAGTTTTTGTTCAGGCTGATAACTGTGCTTTACGTTCTAAGATTTAACCACAGAATTAGAACGACAGATCAGATAAAAAATTTGGACAAAGAACAATGATACCCAGATTAGAAATGGCTTTTGTCTGCACTTCTAAATAAGGTCAATGTTCTTTATTATAGTCAGCTTGGCAGAAGTGAAAAACAATGTTTCTTTGTTTTTTTAAATCTGTAACAGATGTGTTACTTTAATAAATAACTGCCAAACTTACTGGAGCAAGATGCACAAAACTTAACTCCATTTCAACTAAGGATTCCATCTTGAGCAAAACAGCACCAAAATAACAGGACTGTCTTTTCTGAGCGTTCTAATTCTAGAGCGTGCAGCCCAATGCACACGCTGACAATGAGTGAAGCATGTGACTAGCGTTGACCAAGTGCAGTTGATGCAATCCTACCTGAGTGCAGGGACAAATGCAGTTCACACTACAACACAGTTCAGTCACACGGCAAAGTGAATGACTGCACTTGTGCAGTTTATACTCACCTGCATCCTGGTTATAGATGATGTTTTTGCAGAGCAGGTCATTGTGGCACAGAACTACGGGGGAGCCCATTGTAGACAAGCTCTGCTGGAGCCACACCAGCTCTTCTCGGAGGCACCGCGAGCTGGGCACCTCCATACTCAACCTGGAGGGGTCAGAGAGTCACAGAGGGTGAATACTGTGTATTAAAAGACATAGGAGCATTCAGATTATTAACAGAGGGACAGAAGGAGGTAATTTCTGTATGGAGGAACCTGAAAGTAGACTGTAAACTAGAGGTGAAACAGGAAGAGAAAATAAACAGCTTAAAAAGGGAAGAGAGGCAATCAGAAAATATCTTCTAATCTTA
This sequence comes from Naso annulatus, assembly GCA_029783625.1. Lineage (NCBI taxonomy): Eukaryota > Metazoa > Chordata > Actinopteri > Acanthuriformes > Acanthuridae > Naso > Naso annulatus. The sequence goes on along the minus strand of JAPZDX010000015.1, from coordinate 3,946,942 downwards.
CAGTCAGGCTTTATGCAAAATATCTTAAAGAGGAAAAACAAAACAGTGATTATTTCTTCATTGCACATCTCAACACAAATGAAAAACACAGCACAGACATCACACGATCTAGACACAGAGCCTCTTAAGTGCAAATATATGTACAACAGGCGCCTTCCCGGTGCTCAGCATGAACACAACAACACGACAACCTAATTTAAACAAAACAGGAACATGTTTAAAAGTAATGACAAGCTTTGAAATGATAAGGTTAACTGAAATCCTACTAGAATAAAAGATTATTACTTTTTTCAAGTCCTTGTTACTTCTTGTTTACAACCACATTTCCTACCATCAAGATCACACATACTATTACAGTATTTTCACTATTCATGCCAAACAATCTCATATATTGTGCTGCTCATATGCAATATTATACACCAAGATATTTTTGCCTGTTTGGCTGTTCTACAAGATGTCTTTATCATAACCCCTTTGCAGATTTTATGACCCTAACATTTTGTTGTACCATAAAATTAATACAAAGAAAAACAAATTGTACGACACAAAATGGGCAGTCGGCTCCAACTCCTGTGATCTTAAGCACTCCACCTACTAGATGTATTTGCCTTCGACACACATTCATAAAGTGCTGAGATATGAGGCAGCCGCCGACTTTTGGAAGTCTTCATCGGCGTTTCTTTGACAACACTAATATTTGTGTGACTACAGTGAAAATCAACAACTCAACAAGTTAATGTTTGTTTTGGATTTTGGGCGTCGGCTCGTATGAAGGTGGTTTTCACTGCCAAAGTATTTTTTAAAAAAATAAAAACTGAGTGCAAGAATTCCCCAAACCTCCAACGATAATTATAACCAGGATAATTTGCTTGTGATGCAGCACGTATTCTTTCATGCTGGTACTGACACAAAGTGAATGGAGGGAAATTTATGTTCTGTACCCTACATGTTTAGATTAATATATAGTAGTTAAGTAACTTCTGCAGAAAAGTGTAAAGTATAAACCCCACAGTTTGTGACAGACATGGTTAATAATATTGTTTTTGTTTGAGGGTTCATTTATTTACTATACTTATCTATAAATATAAACATATCTATATGCATATATTTATATTAAAAAAAAAATCTTTATTATTGTTTCATTGTGCTTAGAGTGAAATTCCTTCATTCATTCAGTTGCCTGCCTTATCTCTTAAGAATGCAGTAACTGTAACGTAAAGTCCAACTTGCTGGGGTTATGAAAGGAGTTCAATACACTTCCTCATACATGTGATCTTTACAACTGATAATAAATACTCTTCTGTTGTGTCATTACACATGGCGTTGTTTGGATCATTTGTGACTCACTGATAAGAGAGGCAGGGGATCATAGTTCCACGTGGAGATGACTGAAAACAGAAGTACACAAGATACAGAGCCAAATGTTCCCCAACAATGTAATTAGAGCCTGTTTCTTACTATTCAGCTTCTGTAAAAAGGTCTTGAAATATCTACAAGTTACATATTTATGACTTAAGGTTCCCATGGTTAGTTAAAAAAAAACACAATATTAATCTCATATTGCTGCTCAAGTTACTTAAAATTGACCTTTTACATTTCAAATCAGTATGCTACTTCTCAGTTCTTTATTTAAATAATCAGCTAACGGGGAATTCCAGTCTAAGTAGTATTATGAAATTTTACAGGTCTTCATAAAGGCTTACTAAAACATGCAGATAACCTGTAGGTCAGTCATTACCTGTACAAACTGTGCCATAGCACACTTTTTTTTATTAGCCAGGACTGTAAAAAAACGAAAGTAAATTAGGCTTTCAAACTATCATTAATGTTACGAAACATCTATATTACCAGGCGACTCCAGTTAATGTAATCTTCCGTATGGCCTCACCTGGTGTTCTGCTCAGGGTTCTCCAGGTACTTTGGGATGAGCGCAAAGTACTTGCCCATCTTCAGCCAGAGATCAGACTGCGGCACCCAGCCATTGTGGGCATGGATGGCATGGTACTTGGCCAGCTGTCTGGCAATGAGCCTGCAAGGTAGAGGAGACAGAAAATGGAGGGTTTGAATTAAAAGAGCACCGAGCAGCGATATGTGACTGGGCTTCAGTCTAGCAGATGTCAAGGGAGAGTAAATGTTTTGAGTGTTTTCATAAATGGGAAGGCAAATATTCTTGTTTAAAAAAAAGAAAGTAAACAAAACCATGGGGCAAGATCCAGGTTACAGAAAATAAATATTTAAGGATAAACTAAGACATAATTATGTTTTAATGTAATTTGTCTTGTAAGATTACTGATTATTATAAAATCAAACCTTCATCATTACATC
>JAPZDX010000015.1:3925177-3937871 GCA_029783625.1 Naso annulatus | reverse complement strand
ACTAACATGTTTACATGCATTTTAAAAGTCTGGTTTTAGCCGGACTAACACAATAAATCGATTTTCTCCAACATCATGTAATTGTACTGGGTTTTCTATAACCTGTTTCAACATAAATGGTAGAGACTGAGGAGATCTCTGCTAACGTTCAGAAGTCAAAAATAGGCTGGTATGGTCCTTTAAGTTTATAAAAAATGGATTCGCATTCATACTTTTTTCTTTTTCATTTCAAAATAATTTATTTTAAGACAAAAATCTCTTCTTAAATATTCAGTTGCATAAGAAGCGAGATATCTGCTTCAGTTTCTCATCCCAAAGAAATCTGTCGGACACATACATTAGCTTGAACGCAAAAAAGCACTGATCCATGAATTTATATTTCTTAATAAATGTCATCTACCCTGCATGATTGGAGAATTACCCCCCAACATGCTCAATCAAAGTAGTCCTCTATATCAATGTCGGGGTTGAGCAGCTCCTCTCCATATGGCGTCAGGTCCATCTGGTTTAGGATCAGGTTCTCAAAGGTCTCCTCCAGGTCTGTTTCCCCGATCAGCACCGCCCCAACCATTCTGCCACCACTGAGAACAACCTGCAACAGTTAATACGGGGTGAATGTGCGTCAAAATGAAGCTGGATTTCTTCTGCTGTGGTGCCACTTGAGGAAAGACGTCTTCCGAGGCTATCCCTTTAAAACTACAGTTTTAGAAAAATGATCAGCTGATCCTGTTTTGTGTCTGACTCATCACCAGCATGAGATCATAACACAGAAAAACAGTGGATCCCTTCACAGCTACAACAATTCAAAGGGCATATTTTCCAAAGGCCACTGCCACAAGAATGTCTAGCAGTACAAAACAACTTAAGATTTTGATACAGTTGGTGACTAAATAACAAATCTTATTTAATATAAGTGTATCTGTGTTGATGACGGAGCCACAAATAAGTTACTGTAGACTTCTGCTGATAGAAAAAATGAATGCACCGAAAAACATTTACTTATTTTTAATCCCTTTAATATCACCTTGACATACTCCTGGCCTTTGGTGCAGCGTACCAGCAGCTCATGATCAGGCCCGAGGCCCTGCCCGTTAAACTTTCCCAGCAGGACCACCTGTGGAATAACCAGCAGACAGGAAGCAGTTTAAATCTACGGGTGAATGAGCCTGGAGGTAGAGAGAAGGACGCTGTGAAATGACCTTAAACAGTTTTGAAAGTAATGGAAAAAAAAAATTGAATATGCCCAGTAGATGATTAACATATTGGTTACTATTTGAATGAATCCACTTCTCTGCTGTCAAATATCACGCACCTTGTAGTTGAAGAATTTTGTGACGTGCGAAAAAAGTTCGAAGCAGAAGTCGAGTTCTATCGGTTCTGACAGGACGTGCGATGCCATGCAGCGGGCGGCGTACCAGCCCATCTGACGGGCCTGCGTCCATAAACGCATCTGCACACAACACACACAGGAAATATAACACTGCTTTTCAGTATTCGTCTTCCATACGGACTCTTCAAACACAGTGACTGGAGGAGAGAAATACATTAAATGTGCTTTTTAGCTCTCCTGCCAATGTCAGGGGAACTAAAACAAGCTCGTTTTCTCATCTTAAATGGAGCCATTTCAAGACAAACTGACAGGTGGCTTACAGTGGTGCTGATTTCCCACAAAAAAATTTTATAGGTCAAAATAAGTGAGAATATTGTATTTTCCTAAGTGTTTGTAGCTATTTTCAACGCTATCCTGTTGTAATTTTACATCCTGTGTGTAAATTCACAGAAAGACTCATTAACTCATATCAAGAATATCAAGTTTATCTTTCACCTTCAGTAAAAGGTTTACAGTGCTTGTGTTGAATGACTGACGACAGAGCCTGTTAAGCTGCTTTTAATAGTTACACTCTCAGATACTAATTTTATTGATTCACATCAAACGGGCTCTAGCCAAATTGTTGGCAGGGACTGAGAAATGACGATGGAAAGATTCTTTGCACTTTGCTCTTCATGCTTGAATGTATTCGGACGTGGAGGATGACATAACTCAGTGTGAAGCCAAATATTCAGCCTGCCTTACCTGCTGCCACAGTGGGCTGTGATCCCAGCACGCGGTGCACACGTCTCCTGCAGCGTACACGTCTGGCTCTGATGTCATCATGTGGTCGTCCACCTGAAGCCCACCATCATCTGCCACTGCAAACTGATTACACAGCAATGATCACCAACAACCATAATATGATTAATACTTTATGTTCACTCAGAGGAGATAAAAATAGCAAAGTAATGTGCAAACCCTTTGCTGTGAAATTTATTGAGGGAATTAAATTCAACCAAGAGTGATACGAGTTTGTTTGTCTTTTAGTGACATCTACAGGCATTAACACCCAACTGCAGAGGGATTTACATGTTTTTCTGCATCTGTTGGACAGGATTTGTTTTTTTCAACACAATCCAGAAATGTATTTGTCAGGCAAGAGTATATTTTAAAGGCTTTATCAACATATTTCCACATACATTTCGACTCTAAAGGTATTGGGAGCCTGTCTATTAGTTGACTTGTAAAATAATCTATACAGCTAGACCTCATATTAATGGCATTACACAACATCAGGCTTTGCAAACAGACACAGGAAGATCCAAACTTACAGTGTTCGTCCAATTAAAAGACTTGGGAGCACAAGAGAGCTTATTTGTCTTTTACTTACCTTGTTGCCATGGAGAAATGGCTCAGTGTTTGGCACGACACCGGTGGCACTGACAACAAAATCACAGCCAAATGTTTTGCCATTGGTCAGCTGGATGTAAAGTGGCCAGGATCCTCCTGAGAGGAGAGAGAAGCTTAACGAATGAAAAGTTGGAGGGGGAAAAAAGGGGGGGGGCGAGGAGAGAATCGGTCAGAGTTCAAGTCCCGGCGGCAAATCTAGTTCTCACCATCCTCGGGTCGGAGTGTTTGCGGTGGGGAATTGAGCAGCTCCTCAGAGGTGAAGATCTTTTCCAACTCACACTCGTATTCCACAGAAACTCTGCGGGACACCTGAGCTCACACCAGCAGGGAGAAGAGACCCAGAAAAAGAGGAGAAGAGCATAACATGACAGAATGGAGGCATACAGATATATTTGAAGAGGGTGATATTCTTCCCAGGCTGACCTCACTGCTTCAGAATCAACACCAAGGCATTCAGTAACAAAATGCACACACTAGTTATGTTTACATGTGCAAAATTGTTTCAATCCAATCAAAATCTAAAGTGATTAGAGATTCCACCTTCACTATTTACATGGACGCTAAATAAAGTGATCAGATCATGACATGTATAACCTACATGCATCAAGCATTTAATCAGAATTAACCACAGCAGAAAGAAGAAAAAGCTTTACTTCCACACGTGTTGTAAATAAACAGTGCTGTCGCTGCCTCATCGCAGCACGTCTTCAGATATTTCTCTACAGGCACAGCAGTGCATACTGCTCCTGGATAAACCACAATACATGTCTTTTTCCAAGATGGGAAGCTCATGGCGTATTCCCAGTCTCAGTTTGCTCTCCTTTAAAATGTACTGCTCGCCATGGCTTGGACATAAGCATTATCACTGTGAGTAACGTTAGACGTGGCCTCACAAGTCTGAGGCAGAGCCTGTTGGCTCGAAACATCACGATGCAATTAAAAAAGTCGTTTGATGGTAGCTGTATCTGGTGTGCAGATCATTCTGTGTTTTTACTGTTTGGAGCTTTTTGTGCTGGAGCACCAAGTTTTGTGTGTTTTGGGATGTGAATGTTGTTAAGCTTTTCTATTTATAATGTTAAACATAGCACAGCTTTAGCGTCCTGCTTCTTGTTGCCAAAGAAGGACGCAGTTTGAAGCTGCGTGAAGTGTCGGTGCAGACAGTCGAGTGGCGGCTACTATTCCACAAGCTATTTACACTTGGATTGTTGGAGTTCCTTTAACCATTTCAGAATTACAGACATTTCCCTACATGATCTCCCCATTTTCAGAGGCTCAAAAGTAATTGGACAAACTCACATAACTGCAGCATCCACTTAGCAACAAGAAGCAGGAAGCACCTGCTGTCACATGTTAGTCATGGTGATAATGCAAATGTCCAAGCCCTCGTGGCAAGCCATACAGTTCACAGGAGGGCATACTGACGAACGCGCCATTAGCTTCTCCATCTTGGAAACGAAGGGCAGACATGCACAGAAAGGATAATTTTACCCAAACCAGGGAGACACAATTGGAACAAGTGTGTGCATGGACACTAATCGGATTAATGATTGACATAAACCAGCCCTCTCATTCAGAATGAAATTTCTTTCCGATTGGGCTGCACGGATCAGAATATTCCAAATGACGTGTTTACGTGAAGCATTTTTAGTCTGATCAGGCTTTTAGCTACTGTCTTACCTGCTCTGCTCCTCGTAGGACTATTCCTTCATGCCAGTCTGGACCGAGGGCGCTGCCAAGTTCTGTAGGGCCACAACCTCCCCCTCGTCGATTTTCTGGAAATTCATACACACACATTTAAGCAACTGTTTATTTGTGGGGAAAAAAAACATATAATGATCTTTCTTGACACCAATTCTACTGTAGAAGGAGAGAAAATGTAGAATAAGTCATGATGAGGACCTGCTGTGAAGGTCTGGGAGCCTCCATCTGCTGGTTCCTCTGTGGTGTAGCGAGGTCTCTTACAGGGAGCAGCTCTTTCTGGTTTGTCAGCCTCCAGCGACGGGATGAGGAACTGTGCCGCTCCGGGGTCAAAGAAGGTGTTTCCAATAGCCTTGTCCTTCACAGCCCAGATCACCTCACAGCCCTCCACCTCAAATCTATGCAGAAAAAGAGACATAGAACAACAGAACAAAGAAATATAAACATTTTTTTACTCAATGATGTCAAAGAAAAAGGAACACAGTACTACAAAGTAACACCTTTTCTGACTGATTTTTTTTTTTTACTTACACTAATTCCAGGGCAATCCCGCCATTGCCTACAACAACGATTCTCTTTGCTTTGGATAACCGCTTCTGAAACTCCTGCAACACATACCATCAACAGTTTTTTTTTACATCACAGGCTAAGCTGGTTGTGTTCCCAGTCTAACAGTTTTGGCTGTTTGAAGACTTCCAGGACATTTTCAAAATTAGAAGAAGTACAGACCCTGTCACTGCCTCATTTTTAAACAAATTCAACAAGATAATGTATCATCTGCTGTTGTTAAAATGTTACTGGATGCACTTCTGGCCATAGACACGGGAAATTTACTGTACCTTAGCACAAGAATAAAGGGAAGACAAAGAGTCGTGTACAGAACCAAACATAAACAAAATACAATTAGAGGTTGTTCATATTTAGACAAACTGTGTCCAGCAACTGTAAGGTCTTATTAGTTGATTGTTTTCAGGATTTATAGAAATGCATGTTGATATCATACAAACATCATGAGTTATTGACTGTTACCTGGGCACTGTCTGTGTCTCGTATCCCCAGTACATTAGGGTTGTCGAGGGTCAGGAGCTTGGGTCTGGCTCCGCTGCAGATACACAGCTTCTCATAAGTGTACACACAGCCATCTGCAGTTTCCACGGACTGAGAATAGACAGAAGAATGTGACAAACTAGTTAGTTTTCACATCAAGTTTGAGTCCGATCACAGTCCTATTCCTCTACTTGGATGACATGCTGTAACGAAATGTCCACAGGGTGGCGATAGTTGACAGATAATAGTCCCTAGATCGCCTTTGTTGAGATATATTGCAGTAAATAACTACATTTCACTGCAATTCTGACACTATAATCAGGTAACAACTAATAGGAAATTACAGCCTGTGTGGCAAATACTGTCTAGTTTTTAGCTGGATCGAAATTTTACAAGCAGTCACAACTTCTTATTAAATGTAGCACACCAAACAAGAAACAACATGCTACGTAAACAAAGCAAAAATGTTAGTATTAAAATGTGATTTACATTACATGTGATTGTGTGTTAAGTGATTTGACAGCAGAGTGGATGACAGTCAGGTTGGGAAATTTCTCCTCCAAAACACTGGATGGTCGCTCCTCCACATCAAACTCCTCAAGTGTCTTTGACACCTTGCCGGGGAGGACAAATCAGTAAAAGCAACTTTTAGCATGTGGCAATGTCATTAGTTGGTGCAGTACATGTGTCCAGTAACTAAAATCACTAGGGTAAGATAATACAGTATATGTTCCCTATTTTAAACCATCATCATCATTCTGACCTGTTTGTAGTTGGTCACTGTCTTGATAAATGGACCTGCTGTAATCAGAGCCACATCAGCTGATGGAAGCTGGGATGACAGCTATTAATAAAGATAAAGATAAAGGTAAATGTTAACGTTAAGTCGCTACATGACATAACTGCAGCAGTCGAGCATATAAAACGTTATCGAGGTTAATAGTTTCATTTTGAGTACACTAAGCTTCTGAATTATTAAATCATTTTCACCTGCTCAACACATGTCACACCTGCGATACCACCTCCCGCGATAACAAACTTAAATGTTTTCTCTTTTTGATTTGCCATCCTTTGCTATGCAGACTCCTAAACTGACAGCAGCTAGCTAAGTGTAACCGTTTACGTTAGCTCCCTTGCATTTTACGTCACAGGGATGCGTTTATACAGTCAATTTTGGACTTATATTTCTTTTCTCTCTCGATATAGCCTCTTAAATAAATATTCTAGACCGAAATAGTCACTGAAAGAGAGGTAAATGTTCTTTAAAAATCACGAGATAGCTAGTTAACAAACTGCTTCTTTAGCCTCAACGTTAGTTCCGTGTTTACAAATAACTACGGCAAGCAGCAGGACAGTTTTAAAAGCGCACGCACGGAGGGTCGCCCTTTCAGAATTAAAGTGGAAAACGGAAACATTTAACATGAGTCATAGCGATAACTGGGGTAAACACGGAGAATGAAACGCATACGTGCACGATACCCTAAATATTCTGCTTTTCTTTCTTTCTTTTTTTTTTTGAATAACTGGCTGTTTTTAGTCGTGTAAAATATAGAAACATCACGAGCCTGCAGGGTCAATCTCCCCAGAGGGAATGCGTGAGTAAGAGTGTGCGTGTTAGGTAAGACGTACTATTTGGTGCTACTATGACTGAGAGGGAAATATTAACATTATAAAACAAAATTACAAAACAGTAAAAACTAATAATAAAACATAGTAGTTTAAAGCATTTTAATATCCTGCAACCTTTTTTAACAGGAGACATTTTGACATGTCACACAGTCTCAGTCAATGCAAATATGAAATTTAATGACTGAATTCCTTTTAGCAGGTTCAGTTTCATAATCCTGTCACACTGTCATGGCTTCTTGGGTCACTGAAATACACAAATTGGAGGCATTAATTAAACTAGTAATGCCTGTGCTTTTCATACTATGACAAAGCAATGTTTGCTGTGTAAAAGGCTCATTTTTTTTCTGACTCTGCGCAGGGCCCTTATGCTAAATTACATTTAATGCAAAGTTTTGTCAGTTAGCATAAAAACATACAGTATCTGCAGTGCTGGTTAATTTAAAGTCTACGCCAAAAAAAAGACATTTAGAGCCCAATTCTTTTTGCCCGGCAGCTAAGTGTATCATGCCGCAATTGTCATAATAATAAAGATGAAGATACAGAAAAGAGAAATAAGGACAAAATGAATTGGAAAGGAATAGTTTTCAGTGGCTGTCAAATACAAAGTGTCAAGAACAAACATAAACACGTATGCAAGTAGCACAGGAATGAAGGCACAAGTACAAAGAGTTCTGTTATTAAAAAAAATACTTAATGCCTGATGCAAGAAGTTGCTCTATATACAGAAGTTGTTCTATAATTTTATGTGCAGCTTATTCTGTCTGTTGTAGTAGCATGTGACACTAAAAAGACATGTTATTACCAGCATATAAATTGATTCATTTGTTGTCTAGTTGTAGTCCTAGTAAATAACGTAAATCAATTTTGCAGCGACAGCAGGTTGCAGTCCTTTGTTTTGAATTTTAGTGGCAAGGCAACCCTCTAGTTTATAACTGGATCACAGCTGTGTCTCTAATGTCAGAGATTAATGCGGTCATAAATCAGATCTAAAATTCCAGCAAAACATTCATCAGCCGTCATTAATGCTGTGAAAAACAACTCGCTGCCAGATAACAGTCGGAGTACAATGCCATTTGTGATTATACGTGAAGTAATCGACAGATCTTGACACGATCCCCATTCTCCGTCAGGGTGTTTGGTGGATAATGGCTGCATTGTTTGTGGGTTCAGCAGCAAAAGCTGGCACTTGTTCTATTTTTGAAAAACCTTTTATGGCAGTGTTAACCTTGCATGGGAATATTGCTGTCAGTGTCTGAGATGATCGGGTCAGTGGTAATCAAACACAGGTTAATGCTGTGCGTCATACTTATCCTCTTGATTTTCATTACTTTACCCTGTGTAACCCCTGCAGGAAGACAACACTATATGGAAAACACAATTCTGTCACACAGAGAAATTGGACAAATGGTGTTTGTTCGTACAACACTGAGTGTACTCAATATATGCCGTGTCGCTTTTATTGTTCATTCATAAAAAGTGCTCTCAAATGTCTTTATTTAATGCTTTTCAATAAATTGCAGAGTCCTTGACCATATTATTAAAACCATACTGCTTCTGAAATTAATCATACCATTTTTTACTTTATTTAAGCCAGCAAAATGTCACATAACACCCAGTAAATTGGAAATATAATGCATAAATTAGATATTGATAGTGAACGTAATCAGGAGTTAAACTGAGATTTATAGGGGTAACGGCCTCCATTGTTAAACATATTATTAGATGACAGTTAAAAACCTGATGTGTTTGATTGGACTGTAATTCAAGGTTTGAATCAACTAAAAGTAAACATACACATAAACATATATTTCAGTCAAAAGAATAATGTTTTTCACTTTCCACTTGCAGGCTAAATACAAATTCACAGGCAAATTTCAATAGTTCTGATTAATAGAGTATCAGTTAATCATTGACATAAAATGAGTAATTTGCCTTCTTTTCTTTTTCTTTCTACTGTCAGCAGCATCTGTTAGCTTAGCTTAGCTTAACTTAGCTTAGCATAGCTTATCAAAAAGACTGAAATTTGAAAAAACCTTGCCTGTCTCTATCCAAAGGAAACAAAGTCACCTACCAAATCTTTAAAAAGCTCATTAAATCAACAAATTATATCTCTTTTGTTTTTTCCAGCACTAATATTAAGTGTTAAAAAATGTAGCTGTATGTGTGCAGGCCATTTCTTGGCTGGACCAGGAACTTCTTAGCTAGCTCTTTCCCACTTTTTCAAATCTTTATCCAAAGCTAAACATCTGGTTTCTAGTTCCAACTACATAGTATTTAGTACAGACACAATACTGTTGTTGTATTAGTATTATTGTATTAGACCACAGTCCTAACAGCTGTATTCAGTTAGCCTAAGTTTATGCTAACGTTGCTTCCTACTACATAAACACAAGTAGTCATGAAACATCCAGGTCCCTTCGTTGGAGAATGTGATGTCTTGGATCTACAGAAAAGCAATCCACAGCAGTAATGAGTATAACTGTCAATTTTCCAATTTTTCACCACGGTGGACAATAAAGATTTATTGTATTGTATTGTATTGTATTGTAACTGTCAAAATGGAGACTACTTAGCTCTTTCTTTATCTTGGGGAAGAGAAAATAGTCTGAGGGTGACAAATGGTGAATGTGGAAGCGTATTGGACAAGTTCAAATGTGCGTTCCTGGAAGACTACATGAAGGTCATCGTCCCTTTTCTAGGATAATGCTGAGTGGCCCACAAAACTCAGAGCAACTGCATGCATCGTAAATCATCTTACATGATGCTACTCAGCCAAATCAGAATCAAATCTGTGCATTACAGTATGATTGAGTCAGTCAGTGAGATACACACACACACACACACACACAGGATAGACAGAGATGAGAGACAGAAAAGTAAATTCAGTTAGTGTTTTCTGAAAGAGAAAAGTAGACACTGAAACCAGCTTTAATCAATGTGGAACGTTTTTACATGATTCCTCCCTTTGTGGTTCAAAACAAGTATGTAAATGATAAAGGCGGCAAAGTGAAGCAACAATATGAAGAGCAGTTTAGCTGAATGAGGTAATACAGTCTGTCTGAATCACTGATTCATATAAGCAGGTTAGAATCTGTGTCCCTAGCCATGGCTCTGGTTATAAGTAGCCTAGCTTAACTGTGAATTGATAAATCCACACCACTGCCTGTGATGCTGATGTATCAGACAGATTTGCCGTTACACATTTTTCTCTTTTAATTTGCTTAAAAATCAACAAGTAACTTACTAGCTAACAGTCTATACACCAAATGTCTTTGTTTCCTTGGCGTCCATATTCCTAAGCAATGACTTGGGCATGCAGTGGTCTATAGGTCAGCACCAAACATACATAGCTTTATGGGGTTGAAAACATGCCTCTCTCTACCTGTGGCAACTCCCAGCATGAAACTGTAGCATCTGATTAATGTTGTTAATCATCTGATCTGCTTGATGTCTGCATTTCCTACACAGGAACATCATGAAACCCCTTTTGTTTGCTGGTTCATTCTGGAGTTAGTGTGGCACAAAATGTGATACTTTCAATTGTTTTATTGGACATCTTGTGTAGGGGTGCTAGCTGATATGCTAACATGCTAACAGCTCACCACTCCCGCATGCAGTTGGCATACCATGCAATAATGTGGCTTAAAACGTATTCTTAAAAACACATTTTCACAGTTTTATTATCAAAACCAACAGATAACATTTATTTCATATGGCTTTACATCTCTTTTCTTTTGTTTATTTATTTATTTTTTAACTTTGATGTATTTTTAATATTCACGCCACTGTGAAACACCATTAACAGAGACACAACACACACAAAGCCAGAAATAAAACTTAATTTTTGACCTTGATGGGTTTAACTTAAAGGCACTGTTTCCTAAACTCGATAAAATAAACAAGAACACTCTGTTCATGATCACCATTGTTACCATCAGTGTCATTCTCACAATCATTGTTACATAAGATGTAAGGTTATATCATCAGAGCACTGGAAGTGCTCGTGGAGCTTCTTCAGTCAGTACTAGAGAGGCAGGTAGCTGGGAGGCTGCAGTAAGTCCCTCTTGCCGTAGGTGGCAGATCCCACGTTGGTCGGTGCGTAGACGGTACCGATAGTGTTACTGGAGCGGACCAGGAAGTCTGCGAGCCTTTGGGTGACGCAGGTGGCTGTGTTGCACTTCCTCTTCTCTACATGGTGACTGGGAGATTAAAAGAAAGTACTGAAACCAAGAGATGTGCAATAACACTAGCGGATAGAACGTAATGTGGATTTAATACAATAGCTGATTCCTGTAAATGCGTCACCTGTTCATAGCTGTGAGCCCCCTTTGCGGCCGTGCACTCATGAGGCTGAAGAATGGGTTGGAGATCAGGCCGGGAGCCAGCCAGCCGTCACTGTCTGAGAGAGGACTTTCCTGCTCGCTGGATGAGCTGGGACTGAAGTACCTGAATCACAGAGGGGAAAAGGGGCCAAAGCGTTTCACACTGATAGCTGATGATATACCCACTTCAAAACATCTACTGGCCCTGAGAGCAAGCAGAAGAAGTGGACACTCAGCGCTCCACAAGTCGCACCATGAAGCACTTTCTCTCGGATGAGCACAATTGGCTGCCACCTCCAGAGCCATCCGTGCCCTGCTGCTCCTCGCAAAGAACATTACAGCCCTACTTTTCACACAATTTCCATGATATTCAGCTGCTTGTCTGCTGACCTCAGGTTAAACTCCTATAGTGGCTTCCTGCCTGTTGAGACGAGACTCATCTAAGCTGGTTTTTGATCAGACGGATCAACCTTTTAAGACATAAAAACTGCTTGCCACTGTTTAAACTCTGTCCTGAACATTAGATATTAGCCTGTATGACATCTTATTTGTCAAGTCAGACATAGACACACCGAGGAATTCACTCCTTTTCATAAAATTCCCTCACCTGTAACTTGGGGCAGTGGTGACGCAGCGCAGCAGCACAAGCAGTATGAGAAGAAGCATGGGCACCCTCAGGTGATGCATTGTGTTGGGTGATTTCCTGTATCAACACAGAAGAAAGTTTGATTTATTGTTACAAATAATTATGGGGCACACCAGGGAATGCCGAATTTGTTTTGTATTAACCTTTATTTAATGAAGTCTTGGCCAAATGACTGAATAACAGAAATGAACAAATACAACAAGCATGAAATACTGTAGTTACAAAGCAGAGCTGTACAAGAGGGCATGAAATATTTTGTTTCCTTTCTAAAAAAAAATTCTGAAATTGAACATTTACCATATTAAGAATCAAGTACTGTTAATTAAACACAATCTATAATTCACCTAAAGTCTAATTGAAAGCTGCACTTAATGATTCAGTGACAATAATCAATCAGTACCTACTCAGCTGGGATGTTATAAATATTTCTTTCCAATTGCATGTCTTAAGAGGGATTTATATATTTTCATAATGAAAAAAAAAAAATCCTCTTGAACTTCTCATTAGCCAGGGTGTTGTCTTTAAGAAGCTTGTTTTGTCCAAAACCCAAAAATATTTTATTTATTATTATACGAAACAAATAAAAGTAGCAACTGCAAGAACAGATTAGAGGCGAGGCTGGGACCAGAA
>JAPZDX010000015.1:3883635-3893826 GCA_029783625.1 Naso annulatus | reverse complement strand
CCTTACGCACATTCAGAGACACACAGTGCTTCACACCTGCTTTCAGCGCTGATTAAATTTACATTCATTTGCATTAACTGAGTTTATATCTAATCTTATGGAAAGGAGTTTTAAAACTTATCAGTGTTTCCATATCGTGTTTGTGATGTAAGATTCTGGAAGCAAAGCACACAGGTTGTCTAACCAAGAATGCAAGTAAAGATGAACTGATGAGTCTTTGCTGCGTTTTGGTTCCTGGGGTTAAACGAAACAACACCGAGCGAAACCCTCAACTTAAATTTGTGATTGAAGTCCGTTTTGATGTTTGTTTGCTTGACTTGTACAAATCCTATTTGCACGCAGCCATATCATTGCCAGAAAGATAGCTAAACAGTAAAAGGGACTCACACTGGACTGTAGGTCATACAGTCTTCTGTGAATTCATTCAGACAACTGCCAGAGTTTGCCTAACCGGTAAAACTTAATACACCCTCCGGGGTTCAACGCTATTTTTATGTTTCAACAAAAAGACGTTTTTTAACCTCCTTACTGCCCAGGCTGTAAAATCAATCAAAAACCAATAATTATGGCTGATTAGAGCTGTGATCAGTCTGTTATCAAAAACCATTAGATGTGTCACAATATTGACCAAGTGAACAAATAAAAAGCAACTCTATCATTCATGTTGCTGTTTTTCTTCCTAATAGCCACTTCAATTGCCACTATCAGCCTTATCTCTGCCTGTCTGTGATTAATGTGCATTTTAAGATGCCTTTACTTGATAGCTGTGCTCCCGCTCTACAAGGAAGAAAACACACTGTTTTCATGGCCTGCATGTCTGGTTTGGTGTCAAAGTCTTTATCTGACCTAGAAAAAAAAAATAGGCCTTTTCTGGTAATGCTTTGCCTTTTACAGCCTCGTCATTTGTTGGACCGAGATAACAGTGACATAGAAATGCCATACTAAGACAGGTACATGGAGATAAGGTTATGGGGGTCACAATGAGATTTTACAATGCGGCATTATCACAGGTTTTTGTTCAAAAGAGTGTAAGGCAAAGATTTCAGTCAACGCATGTGGAAAATATTAACAACAGCAGTCTGTATTTATTGTATTCATTGTCTTTGACCAAATGAATAAGTTACAGGAAGGGTAAAGGAATCATGAAGGCACATAATAATATGATGTTTACAAGTAAACAGGTATCATCATCTCCCCACCTAAGCACCAGAAACAGCGGTCTTTCATGAAGCAGTGAGTGATGTTCCCCAACATTTTGTAACACAGAGGGAGGCTGACATTGACATTTCACCGACCTTGAGCTTGGAGCAGCAAGCCTCACGTGGTTTTTTGGACTCTACACTCATGATGCTGCTGTGTGCTCAACAGATGAGAGGAAGTAGAAAACACGCCACCAAATGACCTGAACAAACACAACTAGAAATACAAATGAGGAGTTATGAGCATGCAAGAGTTTGGGGCAGATTTTGTCAGTTTCATTTCTTTTTTTTTTTTTTTTCTTATCAGATTTTGTTTAAAATATCCAAAATTGAAATTTACTTTCATACTAACATTCTTCTATTTTTTAATAAAGTAACTGGTTAACAATTATTTTGTAAGTGTGTGCAGCAGTGTAAGTTTACATTGACTGAATAAAAGTAATAAGAATCTGAGTGCCAAACCTGTTGGACATATATTTTGAAGAAGCTTAAAATTAGAGATTTGTTTCAAAATTCACTTTGTGAGTCTGAATTCGGATCACAATGCAGACAATATACCAGTAATTTGCACTAAAACAGCAATAATTTGCATATTTCTGCCTCAACGCAGTTAGAAAAGAACTTGATGCAAAATTAGAAACAGCAAATTCCAGAACGAGTATTTACCTGAGAGGCAGCAGTGATCCTACGAGGGATGGGAAGGATGTGAAGTAGCTGAAGGCTCGCTGTGCCTGGCAGGACTTTGTGCTTAAAGCAAGAGCCTTATCACAAACAAACTATAACATCACCTGTAATCAGTAACCCAGCCACTCATGTGCACTTGTTGATCATGTCAATAAAAAGTCCTCCAACCCCTCCACACGCACACACACACACACACACACACAGACACGCAAACCCAAACGTGACCGCGCTGGTTGGTTAAGGTCCAGTGGGATGCATGTTGGACCAGCACCGGAAGGTTCAGAGGTTCACTGAATGCAAACACACACAGACAGTGCACAGTCTGCACACACTCGCACATCCTCCTCTGTGAACATCATAAGCCCCTTCAGTATCCATCCTTTTGAAGCTGGCCAAAGCTTATTTTACCAGCCTGCTGTTTCTGTTAGTGTGCTGTTTTCAAAGAGGGAAATGCTTTCCTCTCCTGGAGAAACTCAGCTCTTGTAAGGCTGGGTGTTTCCTAGGCCTGATCAAAGTCTTCCTGTCCTATTGATAGCCCATAACAATGGCTTTCTCAGTGCGTCCTATTGGCTGAGTATCGCACATCATCTGATAAGTCTCCTTAGACAGAGCATTTAACATATAAAATAAAAAGAAATACTTCAGTGTATTTAAAATAGAGAACTTCTGGAAAACTTTTAGCACTTTTTAACATTACACCATGGCTGCTGGAGCTGCTTTACATTTCTGTGCAGTTAAATCTGAAAGGTACAGGTCATCCAAATGACAAAAACATATTTGTCTGCTCACTGCTGATATTTCATAGCCATACAGATGAATTAGAGCACTCAGAACTGTCCCTATTAGTGTAAAAAAACAAACAAAAAACACATACAGGCTACAAACTTTCAGTTAGTAAATGATTTAGTTTAGTTGTCTGGTAATTGCCCCCCACCCCCCAAAAAAGGGACTGACCTGATCAATATTCTGCTTATTTCATCCTCTTTGTTTCAAACACTGCAGAGCTCTTATCATTTTAAAAAGAATGAGGGGTGGAAGTTAAAAAAAATGGTGGTGATTAAAATGAATGTGGATTGAAAAGTAAAGGGGGAAAGTCATTGAGGGATTTGATCAATTGAAAGCTGATTTGTTAACCCCACCCTTGAGGCTATAGTTTCCTTAAATGGTAAATGACAGTTTTGTGTTGTGAAAGATGAATGTCAGACAGTGAAACAGATGAAATATGGCTCTGTTTTTACCATTTGCAGCTGTTTTTAATCAAGCTGCTTCAAATTAATCAAATAACTTGACACTGCATTCTTCCATTTTGCTTTTGACAATCCGTGGTTTAATCAGTTCACATGCTTTTGCAACACCTTCACTTTATTTCCATCATTTTTTGTTACTTCTGACTCTCACTTATCATTTCAAGAGACATATTCCACATTTTTTGCTGTATATTATGATATTTATTATTCTTGACTTTTTAATTGTTCATTTTTTTCAGTGTCTGTTTTTCTGCACTAAAATATCAAGGCAAATCCCTTGTATGTCAAAAAAAAATATGCAGCAAAAAACCTGATTCCAATGCTGATTAATTATACATTAATTTGAACAAATTAGATTTTGATTTGAAAACATAGATATACTATCTAACTGCCTTGTTCGTGGTTCTAGTATGCGCTATCAGTGTAGTACAGCACAGTGTCTGCACTCACAGCCGGTGATATGCTTGTAGACATATTGTCTGGTAGTGAGGTCGAGGCACTGCAGGGTCACTGATCTTTCTTCTGCACTCCGCTCCTGACAGCTTTGGTACTCTTGCTCCACCTGCAGGTCACCGCGGAACACAACCCTGTTGTTTTGAACCGAGGCACAGAGAGGAGGACAGGATGAGAATCAGACCAGCATTAAAATCCAGGAAAGTTTCTGACATGTAATTTTATGTTGAGGGATCAATAAACCTTAAAAACCGTTAAATGGGTCACATATATTTCTTCTCACCTTGGCTCAGATGCACATTGTCCCTGACACACAGGCATCTGCGTGACAGCAGTACAGTTATCAACAGTAATGTTGATACTGGTCACCTTTGGAGCACAGATCTGGCTACCTGGAGTTTTAATATGGGAGGCAGCATGATAAGTGTGAGCCAAAACACCAACAAAATTTTAAGATTTTTGTCTTCATCAAGATTTAATTCCGGCAAATTCCACATTATTCAGATTTTAACGGTTAAATTGAAGGAACTAAAAGGTCAAAATTCTACAAAACTCAAGGAAAGGTAATCTGACAAAATCAGCAGCTGTAAAATGACGTCAGTGTTTATCGATTTTGACTTAACTTACATGTAAAGCAGCAATGGTCATCATCCCAAATCCTGTCCTCCTGGCGAACAAATCATAACAGCTTAAAGTCAGATTTCTGTTCTTTGATTTATTCTTAAAACACTTAATACAATTGAGTGTATTTTTAAAATCTCCTCTCAATTTCAAATTTTTATTTCGTTGCTCTGATTAGTTGCTCTTAATAGTTAGAAAGTACTGGTATCAGTATCAACAAGAGCGCCTGTCTGTGCACCGATCTGATACCATGTAATTTATCAGCTGTTAAATGGTACCCAGTTACTTCCCAGTTAGCTCAAATTAGCTTAGCTTAAGTCTTCTATTTTACTAAATTATGATTACAACTACTGTTTTAAGGGAATTATGCACTAGTGTCGGAGCAGTACGCGATATCGGCCGCTATGCAAGTTTGGGCATCAGAATTGGTATCAGGAAGAAAAATATGATATTGGAACATCTATAACTGCTAGTGGAAATCTCAAATAAACTGAGAAGTTGAGACAAAGTCACAAATGCCATTTGATTTTGCATGTCGGACCATTTTAGGAAAAACAGCTCTTTTCTGTTAGGATAAACATTTAGATAAAAACTAGCCTCCAAAGGCAGCTCTATGCAGTACGTCAGATGTGGTTTTTGATGTTATGGAGTAATACAAGAGTTGCCTCTGTAGAATGAGGCTTGTAAGATGTTGCAGTCATTAACTGAAGGGTGCATTACCTCCTGACAGCTTTCTGTGGGACAGACTCTTGTCTCAGTCTGAACACCCTCTTTGCTACACTTGAATGACATGCAGGGAAGGGCCGCATCTTTCCACCTGTCTCCCACCTACACACACAGTGTTAGATATCAAGACAAGACACCGCACAGTGCAATTATTCATGCTGCTAAATGCAATTTTCCTCTAAGGGAGAAGGAACACTTTCCTTTGCCATTTAAAAAGACTGTTATGAGATAAGCCAATCATACCTTGTATGTTTTTCCATGATAACGGCATGTCTTATCAACTGAAAAATAAGACCAAGTAATGAGTGCCAAATTTGTATTAGTGTCATGTAAGGAAGGGAAATTCTCTCCTGTATTCCTGAAACCATCATTTTAAGCTATTATAAATTGCCAGTGCTTACCGCAAATCTGATCACCACAGCAAGAGGTGTTTACCAAAACTGCATCAGGGCTGCAGATAGGAGACGGCTGACGAGGTTTGGGAGAACACTCCTCTGTCCGAGTCTGGTTGTTACATGTACACAGGTGACAGTTGGACTGCCAAACTTCACCAGGCTGGAAGGCAGGAAGAGAATCAAGAATCTTATCTAGTGA
The DNA here is from genome assembly GCA_029783625.1 of Naso annulatus. Classification (NCBI taxonomy): domain Eukaryota; kingdom Metazoa; phylum Chordata; class Actinopteri; order Acanthuriformes; family Acanthuridae; genus Naso; species Naso annulatus. Next base: position 3,888,302 of record JAPZDX010000015.1, on the reverse strand, counting down.
CAAAGATATTAATATTTTCACATTAAACAAAGATACTTACCAGTTTGGGTTCACCAAGTGGCCCTTTGCAATCTGATGGACAAGAAAACAAACTCAACATGAACTCTTGAAACTCTTGAAATGTACTGTAATAAGAATGCCAGTTCATTTTAAAATTTGGATTGTATATGATTTCAAGGGTGGATTGTCTTGGTTTGAGTTTCAGCCTCATACTGTAGGCCAAACCTATTCAAATGGCGGCCACATGCAGCCCAGAAGCAACCAATGAGAGGCCCAGCCAGAAAAGCAAAGAAAAACCAAAAAAAAACCCCAAAAAAGAATTCCTAAAGACACTGAATGCAACACTCTAGCCTTGAAACATTCAACCCACAATGCAGCATGTTGTTGTGAATGAGTGTCTAGTAGTGGTAGTAGTAGTAGTAGTCGTATGACACAACCTCTAAAAACTGACAATGAATACTGTCAGTTTAAACCTGCCTGGACTGAAAAAAACGTGTTTATTTTAACACTAGATCCAAAAGCCAAATGGATGTGTTTAACTTGTGATAAGTGTGTTGCAATATTTAAAGAATACAGTGTTTGGAGGCACCACATTGAGTAACATCAGACTCTCCAGACAGGGATCACAGGAGAGGGAGGCAAAACTCACATCTATATCGCATCTCACAACTGAAGCTGTCCTATTGTTATGCACTTTGTGGTGTTTCCGTGTCAGATGTGACAAAATTTAAAAGGGGAACAATGAATAGACATATCTTAACTTTCATTATATTTATTTGCATTTGTTTGAAATTTGTCATTAATGCTGCTTACCAGCTGCTGAAAATGCCTAGCCCAGCTAAATTCCTTAGTTTTAAAATCTGGCTCAATTGAATAACTGTGCTCTAGGCAGTGTTACTCACAGGGACAGTCAGACACACAGATGTTTGAGTGGTTTCCCGCCCTGAACAGGCCGTTAGGACAAAAACAGCCTGTGCTGTTCTTCTTGAGAGCGACCCCTGGATAACGTATGCTGTGAATCCAAACCAGATGAGAAAGAGAAAAAAATGAGGAAGATCTTGAGCCTTTTGGGGGTTTAATAGAGGGAGAAAAAAACATCATAACAAGTGTAAAAGAAAACTATACACACCCTCCATAGCAAAAGTCATCCAGTTTGGTACGGCATTCTTCATAAACTAACCCTTCTGGACATGTAACATCTGAATCACAACAAGGATATTGGAGGTATCAGTAAAAGGGAGAATTTATTATTAACATTTTAGCAAAAGGTTAGACATACGACACATTCTAAACAAACATACTACAGATTCCATTCGTCAGTCTTCTCCAGTCGATACAGAAACCAGCTTGCTCGCATTCCTCAGCAGCTTGCTCGAGTGCAGAGCAAGCACCATTCCTGCACGAATCAAACTTGCAGTTCTTCTGTTTAAGGATCAGATTCACGTATCTGCTGCAATTTGAAAAGACTCTGGGGAATAAGAAAAAATTAGATTTTTGGTCAATAGTTAAAGAATCTACTAATATACAGTGCACAACACCTTTAAACAGTAAACTACTTGTTGATAAATTTTTCAAAGTGTTCCAGTTGAAGTGTGGCTGCAGCGCATAGTTAGATTGTAACTAGCTATGACAAAGTGCGTGTGCTTGTGGAGCTTACGGGTGATGCAGCAGCTCACATAGTTCGCTCTCAGGGCAGGAGGTGGTGGTAGCAGGAGTGACTGTGGGCACTGGGGTGCTCCGAGAGTGACAAGGTACGTCCCGTGGTGCAGAAAAACAGGCTGGCTTCAGCGGGTCATCGTACACCCAGTCATAGGCTGTCTTATCACAGCAGCTGTCATCCTCAATCTGCCCTCCTTTACGGACACATGACCCAACACCACACACACCTGCAGAGAAGACGAAGAGGTGAGCCTCAAAGGAGTGATTTGATATATATTATACACACATACAGAGCAACAGCTTCACAGTTGCATCTCGAATATCTTATGGCTCCTACACATGACGGTAGGAGTGTCATCATGACATGATGACGGTCGGGAGTCGAGACTTGTCAGGGCTGTCAGTTACAGTCTTTCAGTGTCTTAGCTTTTTTGCTAGTTATAAGAATACTAGCCAAGCAAAATGTGTTTACCCCATTGGTAGATTTTTTTGCTAAATACAAGAAAATATCCTCATATTTAAGAATATTTGGCTTATTTTAACAGGGGCTGTTTTCTGCTGTTGTGTGTAGGAGCCTTTAGAGAGCATCTAAAATCCACTCTAGAAAGACAAACACACGTGTAAAATGGGTGTACAGTATGCACTTAACCACAACTGTGAACCATGCCTCTCAATCCTTTACCCACCACATTGTCCTTGTGTGTTGTTGTAAAAGTGCTCCATAGCCAGACTGACCACCAGAGTCCAAGATGGACTGAGAGATACATAGGAGCGCACATCTGGGAGGTGAATGTACACTATGTACCCTGTGGTCTCAAACCTCAGTCCCTGCTCCTCATATGGTGGCTCTATGGTCACACTGTTCAGAGTGGCCTAGGACAGATTAGATCAGTATCAAACCAGCTATCTTAATCTTTTGAGAGAATATGGCAGCCTTACAAACTTAGAGTTCTGAAGCAAAAATATCCTATATCACATATTAGACTCTACGAAGATACCATTGAACAAATAGCCAAGCAGGCATGACATGCTATATATACAAAGAATATTATATTACTTTCTACCTGTACTGCAAACAACTCTGGATTGATATCAAGTGTGGCGATATTGTTTTGATATTTCAGAATGATCCCCTTAGCACAGGAGCCCAGGAGGCCTGGCACACAATAGAAGTTGTCCACAGCAATGGTCAGATGATAACGTGGTGATCGCTCCTCCACCAGGACGTAGGTACATTCTTCCAGGAAATCAAAGGGTACGCCTTGGAACGAGATGTAGTGGGGGTCCCCATATAGATCACAGCGACCTAGAGACAGTATAAGAAAGATAAGAGGTGCTTTTAGTAGATATAGACACACAAAAATGTTTTTTCTAAACAGCATGACTCTTTGATCAAGTCACAAATATCTCAAAATCTATGGAATGGAAGGATTTTGTGAAACTTTTTACAGACCTTGATGTTCCCACATGATTGATTTTATTAACCTTTATCACCTTTAACTATCATTTGGTGAAACTTTACGAATGTCCAGTATATCATGACCACACACCTGCAGAACTCATAACAATCACATAAGGCTTAGCTGTATAGTACTGTGTTTAGTGCTAATCAGCAAAAGTTAGCATGCTAACAAATTAAATAAATATGGGGACCATAGTAAATATACCTGCTAAACATCAGCGTGGTAAAAAGCCTTTGAGAGCATGTTAGTATACTGACATTAGCATCTTGGTCAAAGCGCTACAGGGCTGCTCTGCATTTTGTCAGTGGGGTTGACTCAAAGAAACTGGGAACAAGATTACTTGATGCTGTTCCATGGAGCAACACTTTATACGATATAAAAATTTAAAAAAAATTGAGCTAATAAGTACAGTGGCAGGGACAGAGACAAATTCACTTACAGTCACACTTCCAGGTGTCACAGCACCCATCTGACACTTTTGTGATCTGTTTTCTGGGGCAGCTGGGAATTGTAGGCTCTGGACAAACTACAGGGGTCGACTCTATCTTCCCACCGGTACAAGTCTTACTGAAGCAATCCTCTGTCCACGTCTCACCGTAACTCCACGTCTTATTCCTCTTCAGGTCTTTGCACTCACAGACTTGAAATTTGATAAACACAATGACAAAACAGTGAACATGGAAAAGACAAAAATATTACTTAGTTTGATTTAAGGTACTGACTGCTTCGATAAATTAGAAAAAGATAAATATGCAAAAGATAAAAATGGCACATACTGGAAGGTGTGCAAGACGTTGCTTCTGAGGAGGTGGTAGTAGGCTGAGTAGTTGAACTTGCGGAAGGGACAAATGTTTCAGTGGAAGTTTCAAAAGAGGTTGTTGATTGAAGTGTCGTTGCTGTTGGCACTGTACGCTTTGTTGTTGTTTGAGTTGTCAAGGTTTCTGTTGATATAGTTGTTTATGTTGGCTCTGATTCCGTTGTCCATGTAGTCGTAGCTTTGCTAGATAAAGCAGTTGGAGTTGTGTATAACGTGGTTGGCACAGATGATTCCGATGTAGTTAACTGTGTTGTGGTTGTCTGTATAGTGGTAGTTGAGGGAGTTGTAGATGTTAGTTGTGGTGTGGTGGTGGAAAATACAAGTGACCCATTTGTAGCTGTACTTGGTGGTATGGTTGCGGTTATTATTGTGGGAAAGATGGTGGGGGGCATTGTTGACAATGTTTTAGCTGTAGTTGAGGCGGCTGTAGAAATTGGTGTAGTTGTAGTAGAAAGCGTAGTTGTTTCAGATGTAACTGAGGTAGCTGTAGTTGATGCAGAAGTGGTGGGGGGCTCTGGTGCTTCAGTGGTAGTTGATGTAGTTGTTGTAGTTGTTGGCGTCGAGGTGGAGGGAGGTGTTGATGTTTCTGTGGTTGCTGACGTTGTTGCAGTTGTTGGTGTCGAGGCGGTAGGGGGTGCTGTTGTTGTTGTAGTTGTAGTTAATTCTGTGGAGGTGGTAGGTACTGTTGTTTCTGTGGTTGTTGACGTTGTTGTCGTAGTTGTTGGTGT
>JAPZDX010000015.1:3818083-3829809 GCA_029783625.1 Naso annulatus | reverse complement strand
GAGAGCACATGCAGAAAGTCCTAGAACAGACTCCAGACAGCGCAGAAACACACATAGAAACAAACTACACACACACACTCACTCATCTGCACCTTGGAGGCTTTTTCTGTATTATAGCAGACCTACTTTCACTAAGTCCCACTACTGTACTTAGATCAGTGTGTGTGTGGCTGTTTATCTGGCGCAGCTTGGCCCAGTTACACTCAAGGCGTCCTTGTGCAGAACACAATGCAGCACACGCTCACAAATCTTGAGGTGCCAAAGTTTTAAAATGTCACAGACTCTTTAACCAGCTTCAAGGAGACAGAGAGAGAGAGACGGAGAGAAAGAGAGAGAGAGACAGAGTTTCACTTGAAGTCATTTTTATGCAAAATTTGCATTAGCTTGTGTTCACACCCAGCTGTGTTTGTTGATATAATGTTTAAGAGAACATTGCATGCGTCATCAGTCAAGTCAGAGCAGCACTGTTATGTAGCCATACTGTCTAGTTTTAAATCAGTCGCCTGATATTCACTTGAGCTTTACACACACACACATAATGCATGTTGTCATTACCTCAAAGCAGATGTGCGTTCTATCACTTAATTTGTACGTTGATGTGATGACACCACTGAGACATACCAGTCAATCGTCCTCATTTTGTCTGTAGTTGAAAAATCATCCCTGCCTCTGGCTAAATGTCTCAGACGATGCTCACTGGATTTTTTGAAACACAATTGCAAATATTTTCCTGATCATTAACACTCCCTTGTGTTCAAAATAATTCTAGCCAAAGTTTGACTGAAACTGCCTCAAAGTAACAGCTGGAAGTCGAAAATAAGTCATTTTGTAGCTGTATCATTCAGATTTGTGAAGTAACAAAAAGATGCTCCTCCTACAGAGTTCATCTTTGCTTTGTGCCATCAGCCCTTTGACACGTATGCACAAACAATAACACAAACAAACAAAAAAAATAAGATAGGAATTAAGCTACAGCAAGGAGACAGACAGCTTAGCATAGCAGAAATACAGAAAAGAGGGAGACACAGATTACCTGACTCTGTCCAAAGGTTAGCAGATCCACTTATCAGCACCTTTAAAATTCACTTATTATATATTGTTTGTTTATTCTGTACAAAAACCTGAAATCAAAAGCATCACATTGTGTTTTTTTGTGCAGCACTATTGTTTTGACAGGGTGCAGTGACTTTCTGTGGTGTTATCCGGTCGCCTGTGACTACAAGGCTCCATAAAATATTACAGGCAAATAACCACAGCTTGTCATATTTATGCAATTTAAAAAACATCTGATTGACTGCAAAATCACACGATTCTCATTAACTTGGTTTCTTTAGTGTGTGTTAATGCAGAGGAGCTAATAGCGTCCTCATCACCGGTTCCAGGTTTAGGTTGGTCGAGTAGTATTGCATTTGAAAAATGTAGATATTTTGGTTCCTGATTTTTCCTTTGGGGGTCACAGAATGTATTGACCCCCCCTCAACTCAGGTTCCTGTCAATCAGCCTGTCTCTGATTCTCTGCTCTGTGTGTCTGTGACTGCGTTCACATGGACCTGAGTATCCTGGTTATTAGCCTTATCCCGGTTTTAAACATTTTCAGGATATGGTGTTTACATGCACACAGAAAAACCTTGTTATTTGTGTCCCTGTATACATGATAAATTCTAGTATCCCAGTTTCTGATTATTGCATCTTATTTGTGCAGGTGCCAGTGGTTTATTGTTTACATACGAAACCATGGCAATTTCAAAATCTGAGCAAACTGAGACCACTGTGTGCTTAGTATATTTAGGCTAATTTTTTCAATACTAAAAAACAAAAGTCACTTTCTTCACGCTTCTTGAGTGAGATGCTCAGGTTGCTGCCACCACAGTGGTTGTTCTTCTGGTATGTCACCTCGCTGAGGCCATGTGACATGTGCGCTGCAATGGTACCTGGCAGCTGGAAGAAACTGGGAAAAGGTGTATACATGCTGCAGTATCCCGTTTTCTTTCTAGTAGAGTACTCTGGGTAGCAAAATTGTGTTTCTAACTGAAATTGGAATGTGATGTTTACATGCACAAATACAAAAACGGGATACTTAAGAAACCCAAGCACAACCGGGATACTCAAGTCCAAATAAACGCAGTCTGTGTGTGAAGCATGGATAAGCCACACCCCCTTAGTGGGAAAACAAGACCAGAGCAGAGTCATTACTCAGGACAGCTAAATGCATTAGAGACACACTCTGCTGACATAACAAAACGAATGCACATACAAATTACGAAAATTCTATAAATAAAAATTTTTGTACCTTTCCTTTTGTTGCAGGTGGGGGGAGTTGGTGTTTGGGGGGGGCACTGCTCTGCAGAAGTGGATTAATCTCTAAAAGCTGTCGAAGCATTTTTAGCTGAAATGAGTCGAGTGACTGGCTCCTGACTGACTCATGGAGTCTGCATCAAACTGGAGCTGACATCATTTTTTTGTCCAGCCCCACTTCATTGATAACATTACATTCACATGTCAGTCATGTAGCCGACACACACCCACAGTTACTCATAATAAACGGGCTCTCTCTCTTGGCCGCTGGTGGACACTTTTTGCTCACTAGTCTCAAGACTAGCCTCACCTTGAGCAGCCTGCTGTTTACACACTGTCCATGTTGTACTTGTGTGTCTTTAACAATGTAATGCTGATGTCAGAAGTGATTAAATGTATTTGTAATCTATTGAACAGAGCCAAGATAAAGCTGACTGAATAACTGTTATGCTGCAGCACAGCTTGTTAACACCTGTTCTCTTGTGTGTCACTGTGTCTGGGCGTGGCGGCCGTATATTTGGTTAGATTTATACGCTTGAAAAATACCATCCAAGCTTCTGGGAAAGTGAATTCACAGTTTCATCAGAGGGAAAAACAAGTATGAGCACGTGTGTGTATTCCTGTGTCAGTGGCTTGGCCACATAGAAACCTTAAGCCATCACACAACAACATCATCTCCAAATATTTGCAGTGTGCTTGTTTACACTAATACAGCCAATACAGTAGGGGCTTTTTCATCATAAATCTCCAAAGCAAACATGTAGGTCTCCATTATGGGGGAAGATTTGTTTGTTAATTACTAATTTCCATGTCTAACAACAACACTGGGGAGAAAAACAAAAAACTACGTCCAACAGCTTGTTGTGGTGAAGCTGGAAAACCTTTCAGTAATACTCTCACTCATGTTCTCACGGAAAACTCTGTGAAGGTTTGGCCGGATAATATTATATCTAGGGCCCAACCGGTATGGTCTTTTTGGGACCAATGCCGATACCAAAATTAGGGAGTAAGACGATTCCGATATCTGATATATGGTTCGATATTTTACATATGATATTTTGAATGTAGTAATCAAATATGTAATGATGGCGGGATATCTAACAAACTTTATTCCAAACATCATTGCACTGAGCAGTAAACACTTGACTTACTTCCAGTCAAATAATGAACTGCTCTCTGGTAGACAAACTACCTGATTACACCATTTTAAATCAAGCAATTTTTCCAGCCTTAAAAACCAGTTTTAATACTGGCACTCATTGGAGCACATACACGCTACTACCGATATTCCTGCAATAGGCTAATATCAGCCGATAATATCAGCAAATCAATATATCAGTTGGGCCCTCATTATATCAGACTTTTTTAAACAGATTCCAAGGCAGCATTTAGGCGGAATGTTCAGTAATGAAAAGTATGTTTATGCAAAGAAAATTATTCAAATGATTCAAGACAGTATCTACATTCCTTCATAATCATAAACTTGTCTTCAGTCACAGGCACTTACATCAAGGAACCGAACGTTTCTGTTAGTGGTAATACAAGAACATGCAGAAAAGGTTTTGCTTTTTTTAAGGGCCATTTTGAAAGAATCACACACTTGTATGAGACTGTCATAACTGTACATATGCAAGAATATGATTAAACATCAAAGCCAAAGTGGCAGGATTCACATCCATTGTACATTTTGTACAGTTTAGTTTTGGATTGTGGCTATTTAGGGTACATCACACCTTTGAAGGACTTGGTGGCTGTATCACTTACTTTCGTCAACAGAGTCAGAGGAAGTCGATATGCTGGCCTTCTGCTTGTAAAGCAGACTCCACTCAGAACAGAACAGAAGCTAAGTCAAAGGGCCCGATGTGGGAAAATACACAGATGTTTACCCACAGCATGCTGTACATGGTCCCCAGCAACCCAACACATAACGTAGAGTGGCAGCACAGTTGTTATCTCTTCTTCTGCACCTTTTTTGTGTGTCTGTGTATTTCTGTGTGCGCGTCCGTGTTTGTTTTTGTGTAGCTTGTCAGAGGTCCTACAAGGTCACAGGAGACAAACTGCCAAGTCACCTACAGCTCTGTCAAAACAGCTGTCTTGCTGTGGCAGTTTGCGAAAGTAAAGCTGTTTTTACTGAAAAATGTGAGGCCTTTTTTAAATGTTACGCTTATATAAAGAGCCAAGGAAAAAATCCTGACTGATTTATGCTGTTCTTATTCTCAAATTACCCAAAAATTGATCTGTTCATTCACACTGTGACATCTATCACATACACAACCTTGTTGGGACCCAGGGCTCAACATTAATGTAATTTTTCACTTGCCAAGTAGATTTCTGAAACTATTAAAAATTAAATTAATGTTCATAAATTTGATACAACACAAAATTGCACCTTCTTTTATCAATAATCCTCTGCAGGACAGCCTGCATGTACAACTCAAATACACGGAGTAAGTTTGTCTGACGGAGGCTACTCTTAGGCGAGGCTCATTCTGGTAAAGAACACATGACTAGAAACAGATGCAGCTTCTTTTCTTTCACTTACAGAAACCTGACTTAACACATCATGCAGCCACGAGGTCGTCTTCCTCTTCGTGCCCATGTGGTTGCACTGCTGAGTGTTAAATTGCTGAGCTCTTGCACTTGCTCTGCCTCTCAGTACCTCTGAGAAGGCATGTTACAAACTGTGTGTGACACTAAAACATAGAGGCGTAGTTTTTCTCTGTTTATTTGGCTTAGGCGCTGTGAAAAATGCTTGTAATGGCAGGGAACACCCTGATTGTTACACTGATTGCGTTTTTAAGTTGATTCCATTTTTCTTTTCAGATTTAGCTATTCCACCCAAGTTTTCTGCATCATTAAATTAGAGGAACTTCAGCCTTGTGTGTCTGCTGTTCCCTGGCTCCTCCAGTCTGCATATTAAAGTGTCCTTCTATAAGATATTGAACACCGAATTGCCTCTAATGGCTTTTCCAACATAGTGTGAGTGTATTTATATGTGTTTTTGATAAACAGGTTGGCAGTTTGTATAGAAGCCCCCGATGTTAGTGCAGGAATGCTAAAAAAAGTGCTTTGAGTGGTGGTTTTCTCTGAAAACAGGAAACTTTTTTTTTTCTGTGAAGATTGTTTTTTGGGCTTTTGTACCTTTTTATTATAGGTAGGACAGCTGAAGAATGGGCAGGAAATGGGGGAGAGAGAGGGAGTGACACGCAGCAGAGGGTCCCAGGGTGGAACCAAACCTGGGCTGCTGCGGTGAGGATACAGCCTCTGTACATGAGACACCTGCTTTACCAACGGAGCTACCAGTGCGCCCCAAAACAGGAAACAAATTTAATGAGAGCAGTGAACTGAAATAGTTAAAATGTGGCTCGGAAGACACACACACGCATACACACACACACACAAAGAAAACCCCAAACAACCAAAAAAGAGTTAAAACATGTTTAAATGTACCTCAGTGCTGAGAGCATTAGCAGGGTTGAGGCTGATTGTCTCAACTACAAGCACGTTTTTTCACATTACATACAGTAATTTGAGTCATTGCTAATATAAACAAAATTATTGATAGTGCTGCTTAGACACAGTTTCAAAAAGTTTAAAGTTTCTTCTTGACAAACAAAAAATTAAGTTGTAGTTGCAGTGTTGATAAAACCAATACTACAATCAAAGAGCAGAGTCCATCTCGCTGTACACGCTTGCACATCCTTATATTACAGCAAAAGTCTGACAAATGTTGTTCTCTTTTTTCTGTAGGGCGCTGACTCCTTGCATGCTCTAAAAGCCCGTTTTACCTCTCCAAATGTCTACTCATAAAATGTGTCTTTCGGATTCAGACAGTTCATTACACATGGATTCAAAGGCAAGCATCATTGAACACACTCACAGAGTCACTCACTCAAACACGCAACAGTGGCTTTCCCAGAGTCCGTGCACATCCCCACACTCAGGCTGATGCTGTTGCCATGGTGATTATTGTAAACAGAAGGGAAGTCTCCTGAAATCACTGTAGTGGTCAGGGCTGTTGCCATGGCAAATCCATACCTCATAGGCTTCGCTTTGTGTGTGTGTGTATGTGTGTTTCCATGTCCGTGTGACGTGAACACACAAAGCAGATAGAAAGAATCATCTTTTGTCCTTTTTTCTTTCCTGCGTGGTCACTCCCATCCACACGAACACACGTCCTATTCTTAAATTTATTATAGGTTAGTCTGTAATAATGCAATACAAATAGCCTAAAAGAATATTAAAATGACTGAAATGTCCCTCCAAAAAAAAAAAAACATTGTCCTGACTGTTATATGAATGGGTTCATTTCTTTTCATCGTGTCTTTTTGGTCAGTTGCACTTTTTTTTGAGTGATGTTTTAGAGAAGCAAAGCTTCCTCTAGCCTCTTAACAACGCCACCTTTGGTGAAGTGACTCAAAAAAAAAAATCACTTGTATCAGAAACATTTTTAAATAACCAATACTGTGTATTGGAGGAAAGATTAAATAATGCTGTCAAAGTAGGTATTACAAACATAAGTCTAGTAAAATAAGACATTTTATGTGTTATCAGTGCTGACAGTTAAAGGGAGAAAAACATGCAGTGCACTGCATGTTGCTGCTGAATCATCTTTAAACACTTTTTTTTTTTAACAGATTTTTATCTGCCGCAGTTGGCTGATGTGAATGACCAACATTATAATGAGTGTGATAGTATTGTCTTTGAAAGCGTTTTGCCTGGCTTACATTAATATTGAGCTCAGAGCACCACTCTGACTAAATAGAGCCATACAGAGAGCGACTCCTGCATTTGCATCTTATCTGTGGAATGTGTGAATCTGATAACACACAGTTTAGACCCAGAAAATAGTTTATTTTGACTGCAGTTTTGAATCACGATTTGAATGTCAGTTCTTGGGGATACACAGCTAAAGATTCAATATGTCTGACATTAATCCAGTACATGGAAACATATACTTATAAGTATTTTATATAATTTGTTTGTTTTCACTGGTCCTTCAGTGGTGTCCTGAGGTAATTCCGCTCTTCATGCATTGGTTAATGTTTATCTGTTAATGTTTAATTTGTCCTACAGAGCTCTGCATGCTTGTCCCATCTGTTGTGGTGTTGCTGGTGGAGTGAAGCCAATTCTTCACACCCATGCGAACAATAGATTGGATTACATTGTCTTTGAGCTTTTAGACCAAATTTGGTTGACGTGTCTGTTTTGTGGATTCCCCTCTTAATTGCACAGAAGACTTTGCGGGCATTTTCTTTCAGCGTTCTCTCTTGTCTTCATCTTCTGCTGTTAGAGCCACAGTGAGAATATAGACTATAATTGGCACTTAATTGCTGCCGTAGCAACAGTGCTATTTAAGCCTACGCGCTCTGCGACAAAGGCATATAGCGCGCACACACGCTCTCAGTGAAAAGAAGGAAGAAGACACACAAAGAAGGATGCTTTTGGCTCTCTTTCCCTCGTGTCACCCCAAGTGTTTGTTATTTAACATATGGTGAAGAGCTGCTCTTGTGCGTGTGTGTGTGTGTGTGTGAGACAACAATCCTGTCTCTCTGCTCCGTTGCATTTAAGCAGCAGCCGTAATAAAGTCCTTACCCATCACGCCTTGCTTCCCGTTGCCATAGTGATTCAAATCAGTGGAGTTCCACCTGTGGGTCCACAAGCTACAACAGGTCCTCAGATCATTTTAAAAGGTTTGTAAGATGATAAAACATTTGAACTCTGTCAAGCTTAAAGTTCCATCTGATGTTGCTGATGATCTTTCGGTCTTGAATGAAATTTTAAATCCAAAATCAGAAGGAACTGACTATTTTCTGGGTCTAAACTGTGTGTTAACAGATTCACACATTCCACAAAAAACATGTCACTGCTGGCTGCTGGAGTCGCTACACAAGGTCTATCACCATGCTAGCATCTCTGTATTGCTCAGATTTTTTGACTGTTTAATATTGTCCTGCGCTTTATTAAAACTTGGATTTAAGTGTTTGTCACGCAGCTCATTGCTTCTGAGAATATTTTGGTTGTTAGCCAAAAAAAATTTGTAGACAAATCACCCAAAACATTGTGACATTAGTAAAAATTTAGTGGGGAGACAAACATGAGCAGACAACCATGTAAGGATTCATTATATAGCCATAGTGACCTTTATATTTGGAGGCAAAACTAAAAGTAAGCACATTCACGATGTTTGCAAGAATCCCTCTTTGCACAGTAAAACCATGAGTGTGCTCATCTCAGCAAGGATAGTAGTTTGGTTAAAACCTGGATGATCACATTACTGGTAGTGTTTGTTGCCCCCGTTTGATCAGTTTTTGCTCGTTTTGGATCGGTGGTCAGCATTAGATAGACAGGGTATCATAACTCCATCTTCAATGTACGTGGCAGCCTTTATGTCCGAGACAAATTTAAAATATTGTTATCACTAATTGTGACAAAGTAATCTTGAATCTTGAGTTCCAGCAATGTTGAGATCCTCCTTCGGACTCATTGTGCCCCTAAACTAAGTTGAGTAACACACACTGCTTCAGACGAAATGCTTTTGTCTGAAGCCAAATGGCATGAACCCAAAGCTAAAGCAGGAGGTCTTTTTCCATTAAACTACCCCACGTACCTGCTAACTAGATTTACACCCCCCCGTCTTTGTCTTTGTCTTTGTCCATGTTGTTCTCTCCTCCTAATCTCCTAACCTGCCTCACACAAACCCTCAAATTATTTCATTGTCGGTCTTCCTTCTTGTCTTTTAATTTATTCTCTGCTTTAGGTGTTCCTTGTATCTTCTTCTCATTTACAGCCTATCAAATAACTGTGTGTGTGTGTGTGTGTGTGTGTGTGTGTGTGTGTTTCAGGAAATGGCCTATCTTCTCACTGACATCGAGAAAGTGACACACAATTCAAGCAGATTGCTTTGTATTCAAAGCACATAAAAGTAATGGTGTGTTCGTGTTTATGTGTGTGTACGTGGTCTGCTCAGTGATGACGATAGTTCGGGGCTGGATAATTGTCCTTGTCTATGCTCTGTCATTATCAGGCCTTCTGCAGTGTACATGTGTGTCTGTGTGTGTGTAATAGAGAAGAGAAGAGAAGAGTCCATTCAGAGGCAACCTCTTCTGCTTTGATTAAACTACTAATTATTGATCGGGTAAGAGAGGACCTACCGAGCTGACATTATCCCTCTGTGTGCGTGTGTGTATGTGCATGTGTGTTTGCGTGGGCATGTGTGTGTTTGGGTCGTGTGCATCCAGAGAGCTAAGCAGCTTTTTTCCCAGCTCCCTTTTTGTTTAATACTTTTTTTTTACTATTTTCCTATGTAATATTTTTTGAGGTTCACCTTTATGTAATTTTGACAATATGACAATTTGACAATAAAGACCTTGAACCTTGAACCTTGAATTTTAACAGAAAGCAATGTCCACACCTTAGTTGTATTCAGAGTTCAGACTGATGTTGCCACAGTGAAATTAGTTAAATGTAGTTACGTAGAAAAAAGCTCTTTACAGTGAGGGGAACAGGGAGAGAAACCTCTGGAAAGATTCTGACAAGTTGATAAAGTCACAGGAAAAAGCTGATGTGGGATCACTGTTCCAAACACTGAGTAATAGGGAGTTAACCAAGGGCTACAGATAACATTTTCTGGGGGTGTTTGTGGTTGAGCTTCACCTTGTGAGTGAAGATTTAACATTTTACATGTGATTATTAATACAGTTACTGTGCCCCATTTATGCCATTTCACTTTAGCTGAGCAGTTTCTAAGCCAACGGGAGCACTTTTGGACTCTGGCGTTGTCGAGGCTACACGTCTGCATCATTGACTGAATACTTCTGTTCAAAGGGATCCACCAGCATTTTTTTTTAATATGTTACTTGCCTCACTCCCAAGTTCAAGACCAAAAGATAGATCCACTCTGTCAACTGTGCGTGCAGTAACAAGGAAGAGACGGGCAGAGCTTACCCACCGCTAATTAGCTTAGCGCAAATACTGGTAGTCAGTAGAAAGTGTTAGCTTGCCTCCACCTACAGTCATCAGATAAACTTTCCAACAACTCTAAAAGGTCCTGTGGGCTTGTTGTGACTTGTTTATTTACCATGTTATGTTAGCTTATATGTTCTTAGCCTCCGATTAGCACTTTATGAAATTTAGAATCAAACACTTAATGAAAGTAAACTGCAGGGTTGATGCACAAACCACCATGGATGTGCTTGTAAGCAGGTCAACAAAACAAAACGTCTGTTCACGAGCAGAACGTTAAATACAATACTGGTCGGCCAGTCAGTTTATAATGTGATGAGATAGGGTCTTACAAATAGACAATGTGCACTTGCATGATTTTGATTGGCCAATGCAGCTTGTTTTGTTCACATGGTATTTAAACAAGACCCAGTTTGTTTGCCAGATTAGGCATAAATTTATTAAAATGAATGAGTGGGCAGCTTTTATATGCAAAACCAGTGTTGGTCTAAAGTGAAGCTTAAACGATTTTTCCATTTTTGAATTCATTAATGCAAAGTCAGAAAAAAAATGTGATAATGAATAAATCATTTCACTAATTTTACATGCAAAAATGTCGGCTCCTCAATTGAGAGGATTTTCTGCTTTACTCCTCTTTATTTTTTTTTTACTATAACCTGAATTAATCTGAATCAATGGAGACTATTGAGAACAACATTTTCATTTTTGTCGCAATTCTCTCGTCAATATTCAGCCATTCTCACGCTGATTGCAGGGGTTATCTTAAAAGGCACCAACCTGCACATTAGTGAGGAGGACCCAGGGATTGTACGAACAACCCTCTAAGTGGACGGGGTCGCTCTGCCTCCTAAGCCACAGCCTCCAAATGTAATGCATGGCGTCATGAAAAAGGGTTAGTGCTTCTGTGGCAGAAATTTTAGTGATCCAACTGATAGATGTCCTGTAATGGTTTTGCTCCATCGAGAACAGTGGTGATTTAACAGTCTGACAGCAGTGGGCACAAAAGACCTGCGAAAGCATTTCTTCCCCACACTGCAGATGGAGCAGCCTGTCAGCGAAGATGTGACACACAGCCCTCAGGGTTTCATGTTGGGGGTAGAAGCCATTGCCCATGATTGCTAGCAGTTTGACAATCGTTTTTGTCCTCTCATCGCTCATCTGTAGAGCCTGTAGTGCCTCTCAGGACAGAAATGGCCTTCTTGGATTCGGATTTCACTACAACATGGTGGATATCACCTCGGTTGGTGTGAAGGTCCTCACTGAGGGTGCATTCTAAATCGCATACTTTTGCTTTTTACTAGTAGTATGTACTGCACCTGTCCTCACAAAGTACCTACTGTTGCATGTAGTATGCATACAATTGGGACATACTACTCTTCCATGATGGTGCGCCATGAACTTTGACTCTGATGCTCCTATTTTTGTTGTGACATTGACGCGAAAATTTGAGTACAAGTTGAGCAAAA
>JAPZDX010000015.1:3775088-3788331 GCA_029783625.1 Naso annulatus | reverse complement strand
CAAAGGAAGTGAACAAGACGCATAGTTTTGATTAGAGGTCTTCACAGGTCCAAAATTTTATCCATACAGAACCGAGAAATGTTGGACACAAATCTGCCCAGGAGATACAGAGCTGGTCGGCACCAATTTGACAGCTCACTGCCATTAAGAAGTTAATTGTTAATTGTTGTTAAGAAGTTAACGATAATTTACAAGTTGTCAAAACAAAACCTTCTCTCCTTTCACTGGCTGTGACACATAATAATCCAGCCTCCTTACAAAGAAAATATGTAAAACACAATCGGGCTGTCTGTTATCTCGGTCTTGCTGATTGAAACAGCTCATCCACTTGTTCTTTCAGCTTAAAAGTTCACTTCCTGTCACAGTGACGAGTGAAACGTGGCTTTTTTAGAATCAGCTTTTCAGTTTGATGCTGCATTATAAAGCTGATGTTTACTATTTGCCCTTTTAAATTTAAACAGTGATTGCCTGCTCATTGCAACGACTGCGAACATTAGGATTGCTAACGTGTTGTCACAACCTGTGCTCTTAGAGACGGGGTTACCCGCTCTCTGAGGGGCAGTTACACGGCGCAAGTTCTCGCATCAAACAAAATACTTGTTACAGTTCAGCCTTCCTTTTACATAACAAGGGCGTGCTGGTGCCCCTGAAAACGAAAACTTTTGAAATCAGGTTCTAGCCTTCTTTCCAGCTGTGTAAACTGGCAAGCAGAGTGCCTTTAAACGCAGTGACGACGCCAGTGCTGATGCTAGCGCAAGTCAATGCATTCTGCTCTAGCCACTACCAAACGATGATTAAACACTCCGCAGTGCACTGAAAGTAGGTCGAATATGATGACAGTCTATTGAGGCTAATTTAAATGTTTGTAGCGTAATTTTAGAAGTCAAACTACGGCTGAATGTCTTGGCTTTTTAGGGCTTAGCAGCAACAGGAAGTAAACGACTTCGGCAGCTCCGACAGTATGTCATTGCAAACTTACATCGCCAACCACTTGCCTGGTATGCATACTACAGTGCTTACGGTCCTTCTTGTAATCGCGGACATATTTTGAAGACATAAAGAAAAGACCTTTCTGTTTACAGAGGGGCTGCTCCCGTGTAAACGTGGTCTGATTCTTCTCCTCAAGAGCAGGGCCACTCACGCAGCTACCCCTTACCCACTTGCTCCCCTCCCCAATGTCTGGCTGAAAATTTTGCCCCTTGTTTTCTACAAATGCCACCACAAAGAGGCACTCCTTGCAGGTGGACATTTGAAAAAGCAATTCAAACTGACTGAAATGTCAAAGATTATTAGTGTTATTTTTGTCACAAAATGTCTTGTTTGTGTGAAGTTATTGACGTTTATGCCCTTTTTGATGTGTTTCTTTTTTACTCCCAGCCAAGGATTTCATCAGCAGTCTGATGGAAAAAGATCCAGCCAAGCGTTTCACCTGTGACCAAGCACTCAGACACCCCTGGTGAGACACACAAATACTCACATTCACTCAGACACACACACACACAGAATGTCATACACAGGCTAACAAAAAGGCATAAAATAAATACAGATATTGATGTACGGAGAAAAGTGTTTACAGAGAATTTGTTTGTCTGTCTGTGTTTGTGTATCAGGATCGCTGGGGATACAGCACTCTGCAAGAACATCCATGAGTCAGTCAGCCGGCAAATCAGAAAGAATTTCGCCAAGAGCAAATGGAGGGTAAATACTGTAGTTTACTGTAGTTTGTTCTTTGTGGCTTCGGCAGCAGACTTTCATGTCACTCAAACAATTGTCTGTATTTTAAAAGCTGAGTCACGCAGTAGTAAAAACCTGTCCCACCGTATGTTCACGACTCAACCTTCATCATCCACTGTTCCACTGAAGCCCTTGGAAGAAGAGAAGAGAGACTTAAAACAAATTATTCCTTTTTGTCAAACACTATTTCACTTTCAGCTCTCTGTGTTTATTGTACATTCAGCTTGTGAAGTAGGAGTCGAGTCACACGGATAGAAACAAATGGGTGAAATCGACCCTCATGCAGCCATCTCTCTCTGGTTCGCTTGAATTTAGGAGCCCATTTCTTCACCATGCTATAAGAAGGGGCATCCCTCTCTAGTGTTGCCTACATGTCCTTGTGAACCTCCTTGGATGAGCTATTGAACGGAGGTAGTGAATGACAGCGCCAAGAACAATATTGTTTAATTTCTCAGTGTTGAGTTGCAAGTTTCAGTTACATTAAACAGAAATACCACTATAGTTATTAACTTGAAATTTCCTTTATAATCACTCAAAGAGATGAACACATGCATGTTTAAGAACAGTATAACTCTTCCTCTTCAACATTAGGCCACAGACTTATCAATCACACAACATATTTGAACCTCACGTGTTTTTAATGGAAGTTAAACTGAAACAGAAGATTATTTCATGGTATTTTTTTGCACTAGTGCCAGTTCATTGAAAGCAGATTCTGGCTTCAAAGCGGCTATGAAATGAAAAATTACTTTTATGATCCTTTCAGTATCATAACTTTAAAAAATCCCCAATAAAATCCTACTCCTCATGAAACAGTACATTAATGGTTTGGTGACCTCATGCTGAACCAATAGTAGCAATAAAACCTCAATGGATGAAACTCCTGCTGCTCTCCAACAATACTCTGTTGGTTTATGCCCCTCAGGATTTTGTTACACTGACATAAAACATCATATTTTAAAAAGAGACATATAATATTAGGTAAACAAGATGCTATTAAAATGCTGTTTAATGTGAGAGCTCTCCTTCGTCTCTCTAGCAAGCCTTTAATGCCACCGCCGTAGTTCGGCACATGAGGCGGCTGCAGCTTGGCAGCAGCATGGGAAGCAGCATGGATGCCTCCAACCCGCTGACCAGGCCGAGCCAGACGCAGAAGCCGGCCCAGGCGGCCCAGAATCAGCCAGCTCAGAGCCAAAACACCAGCCAGGTGGCACAGAACCAGAGCACCAACACGGCCGCTAGTAAAACCTCTTCCACAGACAACAACATAGCATCTCTTCGCAAGGAATGTGAGTATGATTTAGCAGTGTCAGTCGCAACAGAAAGTAAAGAGGACATGAGTATTACAAAAAGATGAGGAGGTCATTCGCTAAACCCCTCCCCTTAACAATGACTGTCCTGTTATGGCGCCCATATTAATATCATTCTGTATTTACATAAAGAAAACAAGAGATTGAGGATATGGATCAAACAGTATGTATATCTGCTCTGATGTTAGTTGCAAACGTTAGCATTTCCAACTTACGAACTTACTACCTACTAACCCAGGATTACTTTCAAGGCCACAAGCATTTCATACACAGTGTACCTTTGTTTTATGGTGTAAGTGTCATGTAAAATGCACTTAACATAATAACACATCTGCTTTCTAGTATTTCTGCATAGTCTTTCAAAGAGCTGAACAGCATGTGCATGTACCACAACCTGTATAACTCATCTCCTACATTAGGCTGCAAACTTATCAATCACCTCTCGCAGGCTGACATTAGCAGCTTTGTCCTGCTCTGTCGGATTTTGGTAAGTTTACATTCTAATAGCCCCCATCATACTCATTATTCAAGACAGTGTTCTGTCACTTTGGTTTGTCTTCACTTTAAAAGCCTTTTCTTTTAAAGGTATAACATGCTGTTTAAAAATACAAATGGCAAAGCATCATTTTAAGCTTTTGTTTGTCGAAGTACTCAAGTTAAGCAGCAAAAAAGAAATAACCTAATCTTGCATTTGTCCTTGTCATACTTACTTTTTCACAATACTAGGACCAACTTGCTCAACGCTGCAAATACGGAACAATGCTCTTTCTACGTCTTATACACTTAATCAGAACTTATGGTTTGGACCTCTTCACTGTAAATTTAGTCTTTCAGTATTGGGCCCTCAAGTACATGTTTTAGATCCTGTTACAAAATTTTTAATTTAAAATGAGTCAGCTTGAAACTCAAAAAAGTCAGCATAAGCCTTTTTTAACATACTCATGAAGCTGACGTTAGCTAGATTAGCTAGCTAGCTGCAGAGCTGATAAAATCCAAAGGTGTTGTTTTAACTAGCAAACATAATTGTCACTGGCTAGAAATGTGAATCCTACTTTTGTCTTCCTTCGTCTGATATTAGTAAGAATTTGGAGTGGCAAATCTGCCAGTTATTGTAAAATAACATATCTGCCGTGTGAGAATTGAAAGTTTAGCAGCTGTTATAAGAGGGAGGCATTAACTCTGACCCAGCATTATATAAAAATACTGTGTATGCTGCTGATGCATCTGCTTGCTCTGCCCTTTTAGGTGTAACTGCACCGGTCACACCCTGCAGTCTGGCGTCCGCAGCAGCTTCTCCCGCCGCAGGGGCAGAGCTGAACCGGCCACGTCCCTCAGCAGTTCCCGCCCCGGTGCTCACAGAGACCAAGTGACGCCAGGTCCCGCGGGGAACCAGCTGGGAGGCCACGGCGCTGTGAGGCAGAGAGACGGAAAGAGATGGAAGACGACAGGAGAGGAAGAGGATCCCCTTCTTCTTCTTCCCTCCCTCTTCTCACTGCATTTCCACTCGGATGCGCCCCCCCCAGCCTGTTCCCTGCCCTGCTCTCGGGAAAGCAGAGGACTTTACCTCCAACCCACTGATTCAAGCCACACAGCTCCATACTAAACGCCCACCGCCCACCCACAAGGGTGCCGTGTAGGATTCCTCCTGCCGCAGCAACAGAAAGGCCACTGACTCTCATTGAGAATGTTTTCATGGCCGGCTGTGATTGGTCGCTTTTTAATGAGGAGTGAGCGTCAAGCGGCTGCAAGTTTGAGCAGAAATTGTTGGTTCTAAGTGGGAGCGGTGGTATCCTATTTCTCAATGTCAGTCAACATCAACTTCCCTCTTAAATCTTGTCTTTCCTGCGCCACTTTATTTAGCTTTTCCAAATAAGGTTTTACTGTTGGTAACTGGATTGTTTTATTGTTTATAATTACTGTTATTTTAAAGGTGATATGTGTAACTTTTATAAAGCAAACATCATTGTCAAGTTGATAGTGCTACTTTGGTATAATTACTGTAAATAGATAAGACCATAACCAAGATGATTTGTCGCCTCTACCTCATGCAAATTAGCAACTATTAATAGTTTCTCCACGTTAAGATCCTGTTTCCCATAGCTTTGTGTTTCTTCTTGTCTCCACCATTACCAAAATCTTTTAATGCGCTGGCTTTGTTTGATCTTGAAGAACAGCGCCCTCTTCCTGTTATGTGCCATAAAGCAATCCAGTGAATTTCCCTCTAAATCTGACCCTGTGGCTGTGTAAATGCAGAGTAGAGGCCGTTAGCTCCTCTTAGTGATGACCTGATTTGTAAACACTAATTTTACTAATGTAGCTGACCACTGTGACAATGATTTATTTATGTGAAAATGCTACATATAGCACCTTTAAGACCTTTTATATGTCCTTATGGGCTTGTTTGTTTGTTTGTGCTTTAAGAAGTGCTTTAAAAGTACCATACGACTGTTGAGATATGAAAAACATGAGTAAGCGCTTTATATATTTTGCACAGAAGGGTCACATGTTTCTCAGACACAGATTAGCCGCCATCCGATTAGGTTTAGCAAAAAGAGGAGATTGTAAACCTTTATATTAAGAAAAAAAACAAATCCAGAGTGGATGTCAAAACAATGTACGATGTGTTTATTGTCTAAAAGTTTCTGGTTTGTTTATAATTTTCTTACTTTATGAGACTTTTATAACAATCACCCTTTAAGTGAAACAGATGCAGGTTCCTTTGAAACATCCGCAGGTTTAGGATAGCATAGAATAGATAGAGGTGTTAACAGAAAACCTGCCTTCAGTTGAGAATGTTAGCGACTACATGATAGTTTGCCATTTATTTTTTCCCAAACTAAGCAGCCACACGCAGCACAGTGACGTTAAAAGCGTGTGGCCCGTGTGGAGACAAAATCTAAGACGGAAAAGCTGCTGCCTGCCGCCGTTCCTTTGTTCTCTAAAGAAGCCATGATCTCACCTTTTTGCATCGTCAAGCTGCGCCCAGTTCAGAAGTGCTCAGGGAAAACTGCAGCTGCACTGTGAGCTGGCGAATACAGATTCTCTGCTTTGTGTTTTCTTTTGGTTCAGACGTTATGACATCACAGTTAATGATCCCGTTCTTAAGACAGTAGCTTTGTCTTTATTGCAACGTTGTACGGACTCCTTACTTTTAAAGACTCAGACTTGGACTCCGAGGTGTTTTGGACTTGGATCATCTTTAACAGCATACACAACTTTTTCCCCTATTATCTGCTTTTCTTTTTTTTGTCGATGCAATCCTCAAGCCTGGGACTGTGTTTGTGGATGGAACCCAAACCGTCACGGAGGATAGGTTAGTCCTTCCTGTATCTGAAGATTCCTGCAGTCAGTTTTTGGGACCTGAATCTGGAACCTGGTTGGTGAAGCCTGGTCCTAATAATTAGTAAGGTGGTCAAACTTTGGCACATATCAACTGTTAATTTTATTATGAGCAGTAAAGCCATAACATTTCATTTACAACATGGTTTCCATCGTCTACTACATACTTCGAGTTGGTGTTGACACTGTTTGGAAAAATCCAATTTGACCATGATCCCGTGGCCACAAGGGGGCACAAGTCCATTACTGCCTGTTATAGAATGACTTTGGTTCCCCTTTTATCCAGTTACGTGTGAGGTTGTGCATGTGGTGTTTAAAATTATGTCCTCTAAATGCCTCTCAAGTAATGTACATCATCACCCAGTTTGTCAACAGTAAAGGCCAACTTCAAGAGAATGAACCTCAGTGACCTTACTGTCTGAGTGGAACGGCTCATTTTAGGTCAGTCTGAACCTTTTTAAGGTTTTAATTTTAAAACAGGTGGTGCGACTTGAACCCCCAGCTTTGAGTCCCCTGTTATTTGATAATTCAAGTGTAATATGACAGCCTTACTATTATTTAATTCCTGATAGAAAGTAGACTTTAATCAAATGTCACCTTGACTCTGACTTGACTATAGTGGCTGTAACAGCTTCTCAGTGAAAACTCAGAAAACAGAACTGTATAATAATGGGAGCTCACCCACATGTTGGAGTGTCATGTTTTAATCAGATGCAATTCTACTGATCCCTTTATTGTGAATTGTAGCCAAAGACCAGTGCTCGGAACAAAAGCAGTTTGGTTCATTCTACTCTTGAGTCTGTTGGAACAGAGCTAGTCAGATAAGAAGTTGTTTGAGATTCGAGCCAAGACTAAGATGAAAATAAATTTTGCTACTTTTGATCCCTTCCTAATCTGTTAGCATTCACCTTTTTTTTTATTATCTACAGAGTGGTCCTGAAAAGAATCAAATTATTCATAGTACTTGTTCAGTAAGGTGTGTCAGAAGAGGGTCAGACTGCAGCAGCATTGCATCTGCGTCACGCCAATTTGGCTCTGACTTTAACTAAAAATAAAACCATGAGGTCTGTGAATGCTATCCGATCTTAATCTACTCCTTACCTACTATTTTCTAACACACAATGTGTTTTCTCCTCAGTACTTTACCGGCTTGAACTTAAGACATAAATCCTCCAAAAATAAGTCCTAGATACATTGTTGAATTTTATTTTGGAAGACTGAGGCATTCCCTATTACAGCTAGCTGGACACTGCAGATTTTTTTTTTGGAAACATTACTTTTCCGGAATTTAAAAGGCAAATTGTTGAGGACTATTTTCACAGTGAATTAATGCACATTTTTTGCACTCGTGTTTGCTTCAGCATGATGGTATTCATAAAGACTCCAAATAAGTTACAGTGCCCAAGTTCACCGTGTATGACAGTGTGACTCACTGATGAGTTTTAATCAATTTGAGCAGCAATGAAGCTCGATGGCACAGTGCTGGTAGAATCTTTGTTAAAATTCACATTGACATTTTTGCCTTGTTGTCAAGGATAAATACAGAACCAACTAAAAGTCCTTGAATGGGCACATCGGTATGGTTTTGTGGTTTTAAGCTGTTATTTACAGGGATGGATTAGACTGACTGACTGGCTGTAATCGATGACTTAAGCCAAGATGTTCTACCTTTTTTTTTTTCCATATGCCGTTACAGGCAATGGAGGAATTTTGTCAGTATATCCCAAGTCACAGAAGTATTTCTGCGGGATTTTCCAGCATTGAATCAGGCTTTCACCATCTGAAACAACATAGACACCCATCTGCATTTGTAAAGCAACCAATAGAAACACACTCTCTAAAATTAGGTGAGATTAGCTATAAGCAAAACGGAACCAAAAGGCTCCTACACACCAAACTGACAAAAAAGAACAGGCTGTAACTAAGACTGACTGCTGCATTTGTGTTATGTATGTGTTTTGTCCGCCGCTGTAGGGCCAAAAAGTTGCATTGTTCACACAGCAAAGACAACAGCTGGCGACCAACAGACTTTGCCTGCACCAAGGCAAAAGGAAGAAGGAGCCGCTAAATGTGTGTAATCATGGAAACTACAGCAACAGACTCAGTCTGTGTGTCTTTTACTTGTGCCTGTTGCTGCAGATTCTGCACGCTGAATCGGCCAAAAAACCTCAGACGAACACGGAGCACGGATTTTTAGTCGATTTTTTTTTTCTTTAAACTACAAAAGACAAAGGAATTATTTCAAATATGTCATTTCTATTTCAAACAAACATGAATTTCCCTACTGGGAGTAAAGTGCAAACCTAGCTTTAACCTTTAACCTAACTAAACCTTTTTATAAATAAAGGTTTGATCAAACAAGGATGAATCCCCCAGTTTGGGATAAATAAAGTGCCAGCATAACTTTCACCAAACTTTGCTCATATAAACTAAGAGACCAGAGCCGAGAGAGAGAGAGAGGCTACCGTATTTACCCTAGCTAAAGGGAAAATCAGTTTTCATGATTTTCATTTTATAACATCTTCAAAACAGTTTAATTTAGAATTTTGATTAAAAAGTGATTTATAGCCCACCCCTACCAGAGACATCGACTCTTTCTGACAAGTCCCGACCCCTGACTGTCGGTCCGGTGTGTGGGAGCCTAAAGTCTCCCATCATGAGGAGGTTTTCTAAAGCCTGAAAACAGGCAAGAAGAGATGGAGAAGTCAAGATTTTTTCTCAAAGTACTTGATTTACAGTAAGCTGAAAGGTTATTATAGATTTTTTGCTCCACGACACCGAAAATAATCTGCCCTCTCCAGCTTTAAGGGAGAGGAACTGTTTTTCACAAACCTCTAATCATGTGGGAATTGTCCTTACATACAACATCCTGTTCCACTCAAGTCATTCTTATGTACGGGCTTCAAACTCACAGACCAGATGTACTGTACTGCTGGTCGAGTACTTGAGCATTGATTGGGAATATTGCATGTTGTCCTTGCAACTAATCTAGACATAGCTGAGTTTTACTTTAGTAATTATTCAGTAGATGTGTGTAAGAAAAGGCCGATGAGCCTGATTTATTTTATTCTAAATGTGCAGTCATAGAGAAACCTGTCTTTTTGGTTTCTCTCACTGAATTATAACACCCGTGTGTGTTCTGCTGCATGGCTCCACAGCTCAATTTTCAGAAAAATGATTACAAAACTCAGACTTTCTGCAGCAGGGTCTTGTGTTGCATTATTCTCTCCTTACCAAACGCTTGAGTCGACGCATGTAATCACCCATGTGTCACTGAGGGGAACTTTCAACCATGTAAGGGCTTTATTCCAACGATCACCTTAATCTGATTCTTCACTTTAACCATGTCTGTGTCACCATCGACTGCTATGCATTTTTTTAACATTTTCAAGCGTTGTTGATGCTCTTTTTTTGGAAGTAGGATGAGGAAACAAAGGAAACATCAGCACACTAAATGCCTGCCAGATTTACGAAAAATTTAAATTAGTTAATTATTCTTAGAGTTATTATTGAATGAGCTACACTGGAAAGGTGTTTTCTCTGGCACAAAAGATATTAATGAATCATCAGCCAACACTGTAGGAATATGCTTCATTAAATGTGATGCTGTCTGCTTCTGCGTGGACATTTGGGTCAGTGAATGTACTGTGAGGCAGGCAGAGGGTTCAGGTTCATGCTGCTCTGTGGTTTCATGACTTCTGTTGACGTTTTTGTTTCGAATGAATCCCTCCACGTTAACGATGCCACTGTAAATAGATTGTGAATATGAATGATCACTGTCAAGAAATGTACAAATGTTTTGCTTTTCAGGCATGTGAGAGTGAATGAGTGATGGCGTGTGTATTGAGGAAAGTTGATTGTATTCTCTATGGAATGTTTAATGTAAAAAACAAAAAGAAAAAGCTAAAATCCCCTTTACTCCCTCCTGCGGTTTGCTTTCATATACTGTCCAGCATCGTGTGACTGCCACCCACAGAGCTACACAGTGCAGTTTAATACCATCAGTGTTCCACCGCCACAGTGTCAGTTCAACTAAAAGTGAAAGCATCGTTTACTGAACTCAGGCTTACGTTTTTTTGCCATTCTAACGGAAGAAATCCAAAGCTGTGACGGACTCAGAAACACACTGTTAAGGACGAGGGGCAGCTACGAACCCGCTCTCGTCCGTTCTCTCTCCTCTGAGCTCACACCCCTCTGACCTTTTTTTTAATGAAGATGCCGCAGAAGGGCATCGTAACACGAGAAAACACAAGCATGTCTAAAAAAAAAAGAAAGTGCTACAAGAATTCAACTTCACCATGAGTGTTTGCATAATATTATATGCCCTTGTATGATGTTTGTAACTATGTGTTATGTACAAACGCACACAGGTCGAGACGCTGGGGCCACAAAAAGCTGATTTTACTCAGAGGCAGATTGGAGTTTTAGTTTTACAAACAGATTTGAGGGGCTGTCTCATCGATTAATGTAACCTGGCGAGGCGACAGTTATTAAGAGAACTATATACCAAGATGGCGCCCTATTCGTTCCAGTGAAAGTTGCTTGAATGCTACAAAGTCATAATGCTGGCCTGCTATGATGGCTATTTCAGCCTTTAAATTTTTTACTGTAATGAATGGCACAAAATGTGATAAAACAAAAAGTTGTTTCTGGATGTGTAGCATACAGTGTGACATTTATCGGATGGGTGAGTTAACGTCTTTTAGCTGGTGGTCACCAAGTTACCTGCAGTTCAGACTGTGGCCACTAAGCTAAAATAGCTTCACAGCCGGGTGCCCTTCCTGAGACCGTGGGCAAATATTGTAAAATCATACAAAATATAACGATTCAGGACTTTACTTTTTTTTTGGTTATTAATGATCTAGTTAGAATAGCCTTGTATGATAAGTTGGAAATTTTGCTTGACCAACTTTGATAGCTACATTTGAGGGTTTTTCAATTTCAGTGACTTCTTACATGTAGCTAATAGCTCTGTACTTGTAGTCATTAAGGCTACGTGGTTTGATGGTTAGAAATGCAAGAACATGTTGCGCCATCTTTCTTTATATCTGATGGTCTGTGATCGTTGGACTTATTCGAACTAGACAAGGAAGTTCATTTACTTTACGAAAGTCTGTAAGTATGAACTTGAGTGAAAAGCTTCAAGAGACACAAAGTTAGCATTGTTTGTCATGGTCTAAAAGAAAGCCCCCGAAGGTGCATCAGACCTTAAAGCAAATTTGACATAGTGGCCCGTCAAACCATGTAATGGCATGTCACGTGATGCACACAGGCTCAAAAAGACGTTTTACAATAAGGTTACATTAGGAGGGAAGCAGCTGTAAAAGGATAGCTAAAACTGATTTTTTTGTCATTACCTCTGGGTAGCTAAATTCAAAGATAGCTAAACTCATCACCCAGAGGTAGCTGTTACCTCTGGGTAATTACTCATTTCAGTATCGGAATTTCATTTATCTGATCTGATAAAATTTGAAAAGTTTAGAAGAGTCACAAGCCTAAATAAGTGTACTCCCATTAATGCTAAATAAGAGCTAAACCAGAAGTTAGCAGAGTTAGCCAGTGAGAGTCTTTGGTGCACATGCTCTGCAGGCATTCAGCATATTTTACTCTGAGAAGTCAAACTGAGCAGCATTCATAGGAATGAATGGGGCCCCACTTCTAACACTGTATCCTTACACGTCCATGCCCAAAAAAAGCTGCTAATTTTTGTTAGCATCAGTCAATGTTGTGCCATGTTTGCAGCCATGTCCCAGTCTATTAAGTGTTTTAAACTGTCCTTTATCTCTGCTCTTACGATCAAGTTCAGCCAACGAGAGAATCTGAAAATGTTTGTAAGGCTAAAACTTTATTCAAGCTGCTTCTTGGGACCTGGTGTCTCCCTGTGGGTGCCCTTGTCCAGAGCCCGCTGAGTTAGCCGGCTGTATTGTATTTACTCTCTGCATGTGACCACAACAAACTCCCATTCTGTGCACCGTCGTCACGCCGACGACACACTCATGTCTCAGAGCGGGCGCTGCCTGCCGCACTTATTGTGCTGTGATGATGACAATGATGATGACTTTCTGTTAATGGGGCTTGTATATCAGATGCCTTCGACAATCATGTGCACATATCAGAGTTACCATAACGACACAGGCCAGAATGACTGATTGTGTTTTGTTTGTCTTTCTCCTGGAATAAATACTGAATGATCGTAATATGACTCTTATGGTTCTTAACTCATGAAGCGTTTGTGTGTGTGTGTGTGTGTGTGTCTGAAGAAAAAAGATGGCTGGCTCATTAGTGCTACCTCTTCACAGAATAAGGGCTACATTTCCTACAAATGTAAACCCATGTGTGTGTCTGTGTGTTTGTACTTAGTGTTTCAACACTCGTAAATTCAAGTTTCCATGCATACAGATAATAAGTAGACACCATACACTCTTTACCCATATGACTGACATTTCGCCTGTATAATACATGATGTAGCACAGATGTTTCAAACACGAGACACATGTTGCCTTTACTAGCACATGTTGATGTACACTGATATAAAATACATACATCTACAGATTTTATCATCCGATTCATGCTCAACCTGAGTAAATTTTTAATGGGATTGGGCTCCAGTATCCACATTCATATGATTGTGAGCTTGCAACAAAGGGTTTAGTAAGAGTTCAGATAAAAACGTACTCACTGCTTTTTAAAAAAACAGACTGCTCTGAACTTTTTGCAGTATCAGATTTATTACTTTTACAGCAGGCTCCAAACTACTTTTAACTGCAGCTGACCAACATCGGATTGGATTTCTCTTCCTGAGAAAGGCTTAATGTGCAAAAAACTGAACTTATCCTTTGATTGATAGACAGTTATGGTGG
>JAPZDX010000015.1:3686476-3699191 GCA_029783625.1 Naso annulatus | reverse complement strand
AAAAAAAAAGAAATGTAGTATAACATTGTTTGACTGATTTCTTTCCCACATGTCCAAGGTAGCAGAAGTCATCATGCATGCAAACAGTTTGACTCAATGTCATTAGCTTTACCATTTAAGTTTTCTGTCAGTAGTAAGTGATGTAATATATATCATTGCATTAAGTATTCGGACCTTGACTGGTGCCTTTCCAAGCTAATTTTGTCGAAGGGCGATACACTAAAGGACAATTGAGCCATGCACTGGACCCTGGCCTAGATAGAGGGACTTGGATCTAAAAACAGGCCAGTTAAATAGGACATTGATGTACCACATATTGCTGCTAGCTGCTGTGTGTGCTTATTAGCAAAGCCAGTGAGATGGACAAGAAGGGAGAAAACAAGATCATAAAATCTCAACAAGTACAAAAAATACATAAACTAAAAAAAAAAAAAAAAAAAATTGTATGGAGAGGAACAGAAAAGACTTAAATAGTGTGAAGAAAATGAGACGCTTCAAAGTTTGGGAGGAATGAAGAAATGAAACAAGACTTTTGAAAACGAATAAAAAACAATTTAGGAAGTTTATAAAACAGCTTCAGGGGTTTTTGAGGAGAAAGACTCAGGTTTGGCTGTGTGTAGCTGAAAAACTTATCGGAGGCAGTGAAAATGTTATTGTGAGAGAAAGAATTTTTAGAGTTTTTGGAGAGGATAAGGGTGGGTGAAATAGCAGGAGATAATGGAGAAGTATGTGAAAGTAAAAGGAGGCTGACAGCAAAAGAAAGTGGGACAGATGAGATCATTCAGAGGCTTTGGAGAAGAGGCACGCAAGTTAGAAAAGCGCAGGTAGCGCAGGAATGTGTTTAGGCAGTAGAGAGAGTCAGGTTGGCCTTTGCTTGTGAAATACTTGCAAAAGAGAAAACAAGATAGGAGCAAAGGAGAAATTTGTCGAGTGAAGGGAAAGAAAGTCAGAATGAGAAGTGAAAGAAATCAGCAAAGTTTTTGAAGCAAGTAAGGGAACATGTAAATTAGATGCAGTGAAGTGACAGAAAAAGGGAAGAGAGAGCGTTTAAAAGTTTTCAAAGAGAAGTTAAGAAAGGAAAGTGGGGCGAGAACGAGATGTTTGCAAGGTGTTTATAGAGAGAAAGTATTTGGGTTAGAAGGAGGATAGAGTGGCAGTTTTAGGGAAGAAAAAGGAATTGATAAAAAGAAAAGAAGAATTTGATGTTCTAGTAAGTTTTTTTTTTTAATATTCTGGGTCCTCTGTTACCAAAGCTCGCGTAGAACAAGCTCTACATATGTGCCCTCACGAATGAGAAAGTTTTTATTCATCAAACATGCATAGTCACATCTTTTACACAATGAATAATGAAAAACTCACCTGTTCCACATCCTTCTGCTCGTACACACACAGGCTTGTTTCACATAAATCCCGGCAGAATGCCATAAATGTTCAACCACATCCAGTACTTGATTTGTAAATCATGAGGTTTGGGAGCACAGTGGGGCTGCTGTTCCAGTGGGTCCGGGAAGAGAAAAAGTCACAGAATGCATCAAAAACTCCACAGTGCCTGGACAACATCTAGGTGCTTTCCGTTAAAAACTAAAACAAAATGCGGTCAGAAATCAAGACTTATTTATTGACATTAATCAGAGTTTCCACAATATTCACTCAGAATCTGCTGAGAGGAGGGATTGGGAAAATCACACGTGTCATTTTTACTGTCCCTTTACTTCCCTGTCCTTTTCCTTCTGTCTCTGGATTGCTAAAACGAAGGGCAAATTAAAGTGGGGTGAAACTTCTAATTACAACCACAAAAGGCAAGGAGGCTGAGGAACTGAGTGACGTGTTCTGTCCGTTTCTGTTCTTTGATGTTCATCGATTTTATTTGCTTTTTTTAGCACTATGGACAGTGCTGCCTGCACCTACACAAGCACGTCCTAACTGATCCACACTCATTTTACTTTTCACAGCTATGTAGCTTACAGTCAGTATATTTAGATGACATTTGAGAATGTCTATTTATTGTGGTAGTCCGACTAAAATTGTACTGAATTGAATTTCTCAAAATCAAATTAACACACCTAGATAATGTGACTGGGAGTCAGTTACTCCTGCATGTATACGTCTCAACTGGCCCCTGACTGGCCTAACCAATCTGCACGTGATCGATAGTCCCTTCAGCGGTCTTTGACCCAGAAATCAAACTGTGCATAAATTTGTAGAAGAGAACCAGTAAGAAAACAAGAATACCATGAGCACGAGGGGAAGTGTGTATCGAATTTGTGCCAAAACCGTAGATGTGAAGTGTACAGCGCTGGATTCCGCTAGCCACTTGCTAACTTGTTTGGCTAGCTTGTTTGGAAGAAGGTTCAGTAGAAACCAGCTGAACAGGGCATGTCGCTGCCTACCGTAGCGGAGTCGAACAATAAATCGATTCTCCCTTGTATACTGGGACAAGGACAGTAGTCCAGTTAATGGCCTAATTGAGCTATGACCGTAGCTCAACTTAACTATGCATGTAAACACTGACTAATGTAAAAGACATTTTGCAAATTTCGTCCTTGTTGCACAATGTTGGTTAAGTATTCTAATTCAGATTGCAGCGCTAAGATTAGCTCATGTGATATGAACAAAACATGTTTCAGGTATGACCTGTCTCTCTCTCTCTTGCTCAGCCTCTCTCTCTTTTAAAATTAGATTTAAACTGCACACATACACAATAGCTAAAAATGCAATTTATGAGTAACCTCAATGGGATAAAATAGAAGTGAAAGAACAGAAAACTTCGTGGTGTGCTGGATCAAATCAAATTGTTGCTCATCCCAGTCTGGGGGCCTCTTCCACAAATTCTGTTCTGTTGGCATCTCTCTGAAAGTCCTGGCAGCTTCTAATGGGGAATTCCTTGTTGTTGACATATCAGCTACCAGGAAAAATCAAAATTAAAGAACATCACTGGCAGTGACATTAAGTTTCTATATACAACAGAAGAGCCACTGATATACCCATTTACAGTGCAGCCAAATAAACTCATTTAGTTTTAATAAAAAAAGTCCTTCTGTGGTCTTGGTCTTTTTTTGATCAGGCCTTTAGCAGCAGTGATCTAATTTCCTGCCATGCTGCCAAAAGTATTTTTCAGCACAAGAAAAGAGTACACTTAAAAGTAATTGGTTACATTGCTTAAGAGTTGGAGGAACCCAACGTGATGTTACGCAGTGGTAGCCAATGGCTGATCGACCTACCAGAGCGAACAGAGCTGAACAGCTCTGCCTAGAAGAAATACGAAGACTCAATTTGCATTTGCATACGGGCCGACGCTTCCATACAACCATTCAAACCTGTGGTAATTGCCATTACGCCTGATCGTGTCTGAAAGGGACCTTAGATTTTAACCTGAGTTGCAAACAAAACAGAACTTGGCCTCCTGTTACAACTCTGGCAATGATAGTCATTTGCACTTGGTTTCAGGTGACTCCAGCCACTCTAACAGCAGTCATTTCAACAGCCAGGAGCACCAAAGAGCGGGAGGTATCAATGACATGGTTAATGACTACACAGAGGTTAAAAATCTGGGAATCCCCGCCAATCACTTTGAGCTGAAAAAGCCCCTTGATTGAAAGACGAAACGCATTCAAGTAAATACAACCAAATCCAGTTGTCCGAGATTTAACCTTTGTTGGACTGTGTCATACCAAAACAAGTTTTGTAGAGATTCCTGAGTGTTTGTGCAGTGATGTAAAAGTGCAAACTAGCCAAATTAACATCCTTGTACTCCCTTGTGGCAGGGTTGTTTAGCACTGCTAGATCAGACCATCCATGACCTGGATGACTGAGAATATTCAGACAATCACAAATACTATTTAGAGAGTAAATTACAGAATAGAAATACATTGAATGGCTAAGCTGAAAAAATAGGGAACATAAATAGTATCAAAAAAGGGTTTGAATTCGTAAAAATCTCAGCAACGGTGACTCAGAAAGAAAAATTGGACATTCTATCAATTATGCTCGTTTTGTCGACAGTAAAGTTGGGTATTGTACCGAAGAAATTGATCAACCTGAATTTTCTTGGAGGCATTAAGAAGTAAGCAAAAGAGTGTGCCCATGTGTCGACAATTGAGGGTCCTTTGCGAAAAATAAAAGTAGATGGTTGTAGAGGAAGATGAAGATGGGTTGAGAAGAGTTGTTGAGCAGCGAGAGGAAACAAGTGTGAATTCGCAATAGCTGTAGTGACAACTAACGGTTAATGAGTGATGGAAGGGGGTGGGCCCTGAGTGTAGGGGCAGGGCAAGCCATGACTAATGACAGCGTGTGTGTGTGTGTTTCTACAAAGTTTAGCCATGTTACATGAATCCATGAAAAACGTCTACGCCTTTTCGTTACAGGCCACTCCCACTACCATGCCCCTTTTGCCAGTTGGCCCAACAGTTAATCAGCTGTCCTGTGGCTCATGACCAACCTTTGCACTAAATCTTGTGCAAGTCTGTGAATCCATTTGAAAGTTCTTCGCCTTTTTGCAATAGGCCACTCCCATTACCCCGCCCCCTTTTAGGCCTATTGGCGTAAACACAAACACACACCCTCACACACACACACACACACACACACACACACTTGAACTCCATGCCAAATTGCAGCCTCCGAGGGTGAAAGAGAAGGGAATCTTTGTGAACCAGTCAACCAACTGAGCGACTGACAGAGCGACCTGTAGAGCTTCTGGACGCAGCTAAAGAAAGAAAAGTTGTCTTTCTCCTCTAGATGGAAACCTTGTAACAGTTTCCTCTTCCTCCGTCTTTTCTTCTTCTTCTCCTGTGTCCCATCTTGTCCATTTTTTGAGCAAGACAAACAGGACATGTCGAGTTGAATTACTGACGTTTTATGTTTTCCTTTCCACTTTAAGACCTGCTGTTTTGTAGTGTCAAGTTCTGCCACTGTAACCAAAACGTAAGTTCAGATGCAGAAGCAGCAGAGAAACTTCATCTGTGGAAAAACAGAATGACTCGGACGGAATTGTGCGGGTCAGCCCCAGAAGAAAACTCCTGAAAACATTTCGGTTTCTAAAAGTGGCTCAGCATTTCCTTTAATCTGAAGAGACGTTGGTTTTTAACCAGATGACCACAGACAGGTTCACATTCTGGGGCAAAGTGTCCCTTTGGGTTGTGGCTGCACCGCAGAATAACGGATTGAGCCTTGATGTAGTGAAGTTTGTCAATAAGGTACTTTAAAAGAGGGTTAGGGGTTTTTACATGCAGAACTACATTGTATTATACAATGTTGTCACCTGAAATCTGGACTAACAGCCCTAAATAATATTCATCAGTGTTAAGGTTAAGGTTAAGTAAACTTTATTATTCCAGAGGGGCAATTCGTGTGATATTTAGAGAAATAATCAGGATTATCATTTTTGAAAGAATGGCTTACTGTTAATCTCCATCAGCAGAACAGAGATTTCTTTCTCCTCTCATTTTTCTGCTCTGTTCTTTCACATTTGATGACAGACTGCATGGTTCGAGGCACTGACACACTGATGACAGAACTGTTCAACCATAGCTACTCATTAACTCTATGCGTGTGTGTGTGTGTGGAGTAGGGGGGTGAATTAGGTTTGTATAACAGTGTGTTTGCTCCTGCTGTGCTATGGTAGCGGTGGTAGTTTTACTGCATTGGAGGAAGAGGGGCAGTGCTGGAGTGTTTAATCTTCGGCCTCTGGGGTTACAAGGGTGTGAGAGGAGATGAGAGAGAGGATGAGGGTAACGACACACAAGGAGTAAGAGAGAGAAGGTGGTTTGAGGGCTCTGTTTCTGTTCAGTCTTAAAATATCATTAAATATTCTCTAAATATAATATTTTTAAATTCAGCTACTACTAGTATGGCAAATACAAATCCACTACTTTCACCACTACTGCAGTTTCTGACGACACCAGCGCTTCCCAAACTTTTGTGCCCCTTCTGAAGGCTTAAATATTTCCAAGTTGACTTTTATTTAAAAAAACAAGATAGCAAAGATGATGAAGTACATGTCCACTTTTCATGTTTCTTAGCTCCGTTGAGCAAATTAAAGCCCCTCTGCTGAACCTGCTCCACGTGGACGAAAGCAGCTCTGCGTATTGTTGTAAAGATCTAGTCTAATGCGAGCATTTGTTTTGGAAGAGAGTGACAGAAACAGAAACTTTTTGCACAATGCTTGTTTGGCCATTAACACAAAATATCTTAAGAAAAATATCCTGCTTCTAACCGTAGATGGCAAAAAAGAGTGCAGTGGATCAATGGTGCTCGTAAACAACAAGTCGTCTCTTCTGGTCTGTGTGCTGTAAAGCGTTTCGTAGCGTTTCCGCTGACTGAACAAACCAGGCAAAGACATCGTAAAAGGCTGGATAGTAAACTCCAGTCTCCTCACCGATGGTGTCATTTGCCAATGTAGGCAAGATGTGAGGCACCAGTATTGAATTCAGACGGCTTCATAACCATTTCAAAATTCCTTGTAGGAGCTTAAAAAAAATCGTGTTAAACTTAACACTCCTCACATGCTGCAGTTTATACACAGTGAACCAGAGAGCTTTCTTCTTTTCTGAATTTGACTGACATGTTTGCCTGATGAGGAACACCAGGTTTTCTTTCCCTGTCAAAAGCCCATTGATTTTAACATGAACTCGACATTTCTTTTTCTCCATCTAAGAATCCCTGTAGTCTTGTAACATTACATCTTTGTTTAAAAATGACTCTGATATTTCACAGCAGATGTTGTTTTAAATATCTCACATAAGGATCTGTTGCTTTTTATATTTTATTTTATAAAACTGACATAAAGACATTGCCTTAGGCTTTGATAAATATATATTTTTGCTTTTTGCTTTTGCTGTGATCTGACATTTAATAGACTAAATGATTGATGGATTAATGGGAAAATAGTCAGTATTTGCAGCTCTAATCAGTTCTACTGTCAATGTAATATAAGCAACACTTTAAATTCTCCGATGCAGCATTAAAAAACAGTATAGAAATGTTAAATTAACTGTTTCTAACACATTCAAATGTAGTTTCAAGCAGCTGTTAGTGTTAGTGTGTTTGTCAATGACAATAACTCTAAAAGCCCAAAAGAGCAGGCTGCTGGTACAATCAGAAAATGAATGACAGCAGCTGTAATAGTTTAAAATAAGTCTTCAGGGTAAAAGTAAAAGTGTTTAAAAAAATACTTCACATTAATAAACGTGCAGTGTCCTTATGTGTACTTAGAAGTGCATTATAGTGCGTTTTAAATGACTTATAAAATATTTATAAGTGCTTAGTAATTTAGTTCTTGATGTAATACAGAATATAAATATATGGACTGAACCAGATCTGACTCATAATAAAAGCCTTTTTGTACCCAATAAAATATCTTCCATTCATGTATGCTTCTGTTTCTGTGTTTTTACCTTTTTCTCAAATTCTCATTCTGTCTTAGATATTGTGCACGAGAACCTTAAGATGGGCTCAGACGGGGAGAGCGACCAGGCCTCAGGAACGTCTTCAGACGAGGTACAATCTCCAACGGGTGTCTGTCTGAGGAACCGAATCCACCGACGGATCTCCATGGAGGTGAGACACGTGTGCACACACACGCTGGTACAGTGATTGCCTAAATGGCTTACGCAGCAGGTCTGCATTCCAACCTTCACCCCCTTTCCTCTCCGTCTGCTCCGCTCTTCACCTCCTCCTCCTCCTCGCCCCCTCAGCCTCATGGGAGATCTGCTTCTGGGGGGGCTCGAGGGGTGAGGTTGTTCCTCCCCTAATGGGCTCTCGGTGTCTGGGCTTCATGATACTGATAGCAGCCCTGCTCCCTGAGGACCACAGCAGTGGCTGGTAAAGAGATGCACAGTGTTAATCTGTGCTGTGGGGATTTTCTATATGTCAGACGTCTCAGCACGGCCCCAAAGCATGCTGGGATTGGAGACTCCTTTGTTTTATCTTCCAAAGATTTGTATGATCAAGTTATGCCATTCAGAATCATATTGGCATTTAAACACCTGCTCCACATCAGAACATGTGCTCTACAATGATGAAATTACAAATTGTTTCCCAGTGACTTTTCTGACCTCTCAGATCAAATATGAGTTACATTTACACTTAAGCAAACAAAGATTGTACAGATTGCAAAGTCTCTTTTCTATCCAAAAGCTGTTCAGTTTTCACCTGCCAGAGCAAGCTTTTAAACACTTAGCAGAGCACAGTTGATAAATTGGCTTCAGTGACGTGGGTGCAATAGACTCTCACACAAGCGCAGCAAATAAAATGTGAACAGGATAAGTGAAAAACTCCACGTGATTATCAGGGGACATTTTTTTCCCCGCTAGTTTCTAATTTCACAGAGGTTTTTGAATTTTCAGAGACGCTTTTTCCGCGAGCCAACATTCTTTTGCAGACCTCTGGAGATTGACTAGTCATAAAAAAGCCATTAAAGGTTATAAACATCTGCTTTGTGAATAAAATGATGCTTAATGTTTTCTTTATGGAAGTTTATGATGCACAACATGCGGCATTCCCAATACATCATCTTCATAGATGTGTAATATGTAATGTAAATATTGAACCTGGGGGAGATTTTATTCTGAAAAGGGTGAGCGCCTCAGCCTGGAGGCCTCCTGCCCCCTGCTGGCAGAGGAGCGTATGTGACAAGACGCACACGCCCACACACACTCAGTGACCTATTTTTCACGTTTTGAGTGTTTAGCTCATTTGTAGGTGCACCTATCAAGAGGAACTGAAGGATGTGGTGATGATCACTTGACCTGGTGCACACAGACACATAACACATAGACACACGTATGTTCTGTTGCATAAGATCAAGTGCACTGCTTTTTTGTGGTTCTTTTGACTCTGCTGGAGGATTTAAATGAAACTGCGTTGTGCAGGAAAGGGGTTAGGGGAGACGTGTTTGCTCGCTGTCTGTCTCTTCTAACCAGACAGACAG
This sequence comes from Naso annulatus, assembly GCA_029783625.1. Taxonomy (NCBI): domain Eukaryota; kingdom Metazoa; phylum Chordata; class Actinopteri; order Acanthuriformes; family Acanthuridae; genus Naso; species Naso annulatus. The sequence goes on along the minus strand of JAPZDX010000015.1, from coordinate 3,690,262 downwards.
CTTTGTGTCTCAGTTTTTCAGTTGTGTAACAACCCTACACTCCAAGTCTGTTACCCTGAAAACATCTTATTTTGTTTAGTTATGAGAGGCGCCATTTATCGCATCATCAAAACAAATACCCTAAAGGGTGACGAGTATAGTGTTTAAGAGTGACAAAAATCTGAAATTTTATCGCATCTGTTATCATGAGAGGAGGAGGAGAACCAATGTGATAATCTGGCAAAAAAAAAATTTCCAAACAAAATTTGGAAATAACTTGATATGGACACTAAGAGAGGGGTTTGAAGGGAGATAGACTTTCAGATACTTAAGTCCTAAATCGCTGTACTTGTAAATAGGTCCATGCATTTACATGCCTCGACATCACACAAATAGTTTTATTCAGTGTGCATGTAATTGTGAAATCTGGCTATCCAAATCTCAGCTTCATATCATATCATATCATATCATATCATATCATATCATATCATATCATATCATATCATATCATATGGAAGTGCCTCATGCTTGTTTAGTTTGTTCATTTTTAGAAAAGTATACATCATAATCTAAATATTTTTTTTAATAAGAAGATGCCATTTTGGCTAAATGGAGGGGAGGAAGTAAATGGGAAATTTGTTCTATTCATCAAAGCATGTTACCTGTTACACAATCAGTACCAATTTCAAGGCATTAAAGGGAAACTCTTCAACTTATCGACCTTATCTCTATCTAGCCAAATTTGGTATATGATTTGAAACACAACAGTGCTTTTTTTTTCAATGTTCTCTGTATCTCTGGGCGCAGCTTCAAAATCTCTTGTTCAAACTACAAACTGTTTACCCCTCACCTTTTCCTTCGCACTCCAGGCGCCATGTTTGTTTTTAGAAGAATTTCAGGCTCTGTTGGACCAAAAACCCTTTGTTACTGAAAACCACGCAATATGAAATAAAAGAAATGTTCTGATACAATTGATAAGAACCTCGGCCACCTGACAAGTACTGTTTTTTGTTTTTTTGTTTTTTTGTCATGACTACATGGAGGGAAGAATAAGAGCCTTTAGTAGGATTCTTTCTACCGATATGTGCAGTGTCAACCTTGGACTCTTAGCAGCCTCAGGTACACACAACACGTTAAAAAAATACTGGACAAAAGCACTAAAACTGGCGTAAATAGCTTATATGCAACACAATATAACAACATCTATGTGACTGTGGAAAATTAACGCTACCAGCCAACGCCACTCGTCTATCCGTAGGCTAGCGATGCATCGTGCAAGCTACAACCGTGGCATGAGTCACATCTTCAGCCTGTGACAGGCCACAGCCCCACTGTTGGCAGTTTACATCTGAGCCTCCGGCTGAACTGCACGTCCACATCTAACATAACTTGGTGATAAAGTGATGTTACTTCAAGCAAAAAACTCCAATGGTCTCTTTCCATGATGCATGATTTGTAAGAATTAATCAATAATGAAAATATTTGTTAATTGCAGCCCTTATATCAAGGGAAAAATGTCTATTTGTCTCCCATCATGATGCATGGTGGGTCATTTTATAGCTTGTGGAAAAATGATGTTAGCTGCGCCACTCTTGCTTGTGCTGTTTACTGCTTTGTACACTGATTCGTATTTGCAACCTCTAGTGCTCGCATGCAATGCATCCTCGTATTTGTAGGCACTGCAAGAACAGCTGTTTGAGCAGGACAATTAGCAAAACTCAGCTTTCTCTGTCAATGTAGCACAAACTGAGAAATTTATTGAATCAATCGATTATGATTACCATTAACATTGACTGAACATCTGCATGAACAGTGGTGAATTTTCCCTTTAACCAAACAAAGTGATGTGTGCTTGTTGCTTTTCTTTAATTTGATTCATTCATATATGTGGTGTTGTGGTGTTAACTTCTTTATCGTGGGATTTATCATTTTTTATGCCTCTGGCGGTCAAAGGTCAAGGTCACCGTGTAATATCTTGGAAACGCCTTGAGGTAGATTCTTCAAATTTGGTACAAAGGTCCACTTGGACTCAAGGATGACCTGTATGACAGCATACTTCACCACCTCCATTTGACCATTTGCTTCCTGTATTTCATTACCAGCACTGCCAATTCCCACAACTTCCTTTGGCCTATACTGCAGCTCTTCAGTCCTATATTTGTTACAAACAAGGCGCCTACACCACAAAACAGCCAACACTACCACAAACACTAGCCACCCTTTTTTCTAGACCACGCTGTACTGACTGTCCACCAGCTGCATGTTGCGCGGAGGCATATAATCGCCAGGCGGTAGTTGTAGTTAGGTAATGTGACATTATGCAGTTTTGACTCTATTTAAATGTAAAGTCAACACAGGCTTTGGAATGAATCAGCAGCGACCTCATGGTGTTAACAGATTTTGTATCTGAGTTCGGCTGCAGTTTAAAAACAAATTTTCAGTTATTCTGTCTGTTTCTGTAGTTTATTTGATCAGTTAATAAGTCACTGAAATGTCAGAAAAATGTCCACCACAAATGCTGAGAGCCCAAGTTCTTCTAAACTGCTTCTTTGTCTGCTCATCATTCTGACACCCAAACATAAGACATTTTCAGTGATGTGAAACATAGCAGACATTTACATGCCAGACGCATCCCCCAGATAATGTTTGATAATATTGAACAATTGAATGAACATTAATTTGTTGGTTGTTAATTTTGTTGACTTATTGATTCATTTCTTCAACACTACATGCAAATGTTCATGTGCAACAATTTTTATACCAGGGTGACAAAATGCTTCACAAACTGAGGGAACAACTTGAATCTAATTGTCATAAAAATAGATCAAATGCTGAGAGAACAGACGAACTCAGCTGAGGACTGATGAGTTTTGAGGCACCGATTACATCAGAGGAAAAGCGACATGGAGTCACATTAGATAATGCTTCCCGTCTTCATGCCACCAATATGCTCCACATAATCCCGGCTTTTACTGAACTCTCAGTTGTCACATTAATGGCATCTTCTTTGAGCAGCACCGTCGCAGCCGACAAAGGACCACAGGACTGAAATGAGAGAGGATGACTTGATGATGTTGGTGGAGAAGCCAAACTTAAAAGCTCATGACGACCAAACAGATGTGACGTTTTGTTTCACTGTATTTTTACACCGCTCAGCTTTGTTTTCCTCAGTCTCATCAGTCAGCATTATGTCATTTCATCGCAGTTTATTTTGATCATGGAACAGATTTAAGATATGAGCCCAGTGACGTTGACAGTGACAGCCAGCGCTGCTTGTTTTGATTCTCGCCTGGTTTGCATGCTGTTTAGTTTGCAAGTGTTGTGTTGTCACAATGGCAGTCTGACTCGTGCTTACAGAGGTTTTGCTGTTCAGCCGCAGTCACGCCTCAACACGCAGCCTCTTATTTTTACCCTCCATAAGACGGCAATCGACCTGATCTCTGTCTTCCCTCTCTGGGAATAGGAGGAGATGAGGGGGCGAGTTATTTTCGACATGCGTGTGTGAGTGCGTTGGTGTATGGATGGGTGGACTCAGAAGCCTACATTGTCTTGTGCTGCTTGCTGCTAAAACAAAGCCACCCCATATAGACACAAGGCACGAAGCCGTATATTTTCTCAAGTGCCATTGCAGGAAAGCAACAGTGATGCCCACAACCATCAAGTAGCAGTTCAGTTTTCAAGTCTAATAAACATGAGTTGCAACAATCTGATCTTGCTATAGAGGTTTTCAGCTTTAAATAGATAACTTCCTGTTTGGAGAAACTTTAGATCTACTGAAGGAATGTCAAATCAAAGGCAGTTTCAGTT
>JAPZDX010000015.1:3597892-3609809 GCA_029783625.1 Naso annulatus | reverse complement strand
TTTGTTTTCTTTTATATATATATATATATATATATATATATATATATATATATATATATATATATTTACTGTAAATGTTTTCATCTCATTATCAAAGCTATATTTGTCACTCTTTGTTCATTTTTTTGATTTTTCACTTTACTTCCATAAATTTCTTTTTATCTGTCAACTGCATGAGCCAACCTGCTTGTGCCGTCTGCAGAGCTCATGTCCGTCGTCTGCTCTCAGTCTGTCTAACCTACTTTGGCTTTTGTTTGCAGCAGAAGCTTTTGATTTCACTTTTGACCCTTTTATACGTATGTAACTTTACACCTTTCATTATGCCAGTTTATTAGACAGGTTAGATTTTTTTACTGTGACCTTGTTTGCATGTCTTGTTCTTTTTCATTTCGTGTGTGTGTGTGTGTGTGTGCGCGCGTGTGCGTGTGTGTTTGGGTGTGTGACTGAGCAGCAGGGTCCAGCCAGTCAGGTGCTGCTGAGACTTCAGGCGGAGGCTCTGCAGGTTGGCCTCCACTCCCATTTTCTCTCTCCCATTGCACCGAGTGTATTGTCCAGCTTGTCTTTTGTTCTGGAGGAGTGAGTGTGTGTGTTTGTGCATGTGCATGAGTTTTTGTGCATGTGTGTGTTTATCTGTTGCCACACACAGTTACCACATTGACACTTGTGATGCTTTTGTCTAATAAAAGTTAAGTGGTTCCTTAATCCTGCAATCCAAAAACACTACGACAGTGCAATGAGTAGAGAGGTTTTGCATGGTTTCCTGTGAGATGTTTGCTACTAACAGTCACTCTTAACACTGGTTAATCCTGCAGTCTGGGCTCATTTTGTAGTGTTGGTTTCATTTTCACTTCTTGAGTCTGGTCTCTTTCTCGAACAGCTCTGCTCCAAATTTACCTTCACTTTATATTTTTTCTGATTATTTAACCAATTCTGCTAATCCTAGATAATGATAAAAATTAAGCAAAATCCACAATTCATGTTAGTTAAAGCTCAAAGGGATACGTCAACAATTTGGAAAAATCATACTTGGTGATTTGCACAGTATAAGAGCATAATTTTTTAAAGTATTGACTATAGTTCATGAATGCTATTTGATGCCTTCTTTTTGCAACCGATGGTGATGATTTTATCAGTGAGTTACCACACAGCCCGCCCCTCTGGTCTGCAGTCTGAGGGTGGGAGTGTGATGGCGAGAAAGCTGATTAAATTCTGAGCTTGACTAACTCTGATTTAAGAATTGAGCTGGTTTTGATTTTTTTTTTAAACTGGTGCTTGTGAAATAGTTGGCTCTGGCTCACTCTAAGCGCAACCATAAATAACTCTGCTGGTTGTTTATGACTTGGATCTATAATTAAAGTTAGATATCGGCGATGTTACATAAAACAATCTGGCATCAATTCGTCAGCTCACCATCTGCATTGCCAGTGTCTCCCGTCTCCACGATGTTTGGACACATGGGTTAGAACAGCGGTTCTCAAATTTTTTCAAGGATGTACCCCCTTTTGATATATCTTTTCAGCAGAGTACCCCCTGACCAGTGCAAAACATTTGTGGTAGGGGAAAAAAAAAAGCCTTGAGGTACAATACAGCGCCCTCAGTGTCGGATTTATTAACAACCACGTCACTAACAATCACTTTAATGCCACATTTCTGTTTAGAATCAATCACTAAATTCATGGCGAACCAATTTTTATCATCATCATCATGCAATAGTAATCATTTTATGACTGATATTTTTTTCTTCCCTGATATTTTACTTTTCTAAGATTTAAAAATAATCTCAGGTACCCCCTGCAGTACTTGAAAGTACCCCTAGGGGTGCGCGTGCCCCCATTTGAGAACCTCTGGGTTAGAATATATGTGCAGGTGCATTTTTAGATCACAACTTTTGAGTGGAAAAAGGCATACGCCTCTTTCAGGCCCTGCTTTGCATGTACACAAAGGTTTTAAATGAGACCACGAGGCACCAGGAGCAACTTGTGAGTTTAACCAAGAACCGGCTGAAAAGTTCTCATATGTTTACATTGTTTACATACATATATACATTTTTAGTGTTCCTTTGAGCAAGACGTATCCCTTCGCTGCACTCAGTTTTCCAGTAATGCTACCAGCAGTGTTGCACTTGAGTAACCCCTTCAGAGTGTTTCTCAGCAGCATGAGTAACAACAATAAGAGCTGTTTGTTCAAATGTGACGAAACGAACCAGACGTGACAGAAAAAGAGGATATCATGCTGCTCAGCAAACACTGTTCGTGGTTTTAACAGCTTTGGGACAAAAGCTTGTTTGAATTGTTTCATTTATCTCACGCACTGTTTCAAGCCTAATATGATACGATAAAACTTATCATCACATACTTGTAAGTTGCTCCATCCTGCTCAACAACAGCCTGTGAATATTCTTTGACGGGGAAAAAAAAAAGAAAAGAAGTGTGACCTTCGTTTCTGTTTCCATCCAACCAGCGGATGCTGCTAAGAAGACAGACGCCAACCCGCTCACAGAGATTCTCAAAAATCCCACCAAAGTAGTCCTGCTAAGGGTATGTCTGTCCTTCTGTGTGTTTGTGTGTGTGTGTGTGTGTTTCTTAAGGCTGTTTACTGTATTGGGTCAGTGTCTTAAAATACAATAGGAAATAAATCTTCACATTGTGTGTTAGTGTTGAGTCTGTGCCTTACAATTTACCAAACATCAACAACAAATATCAACACTGAACTTTTTGGCAGAGAAAAATAAAACTCACTGCTGATTGTTCTTCATACTAGAAATGAAGTCAGATTCAGGAAATAAAAACAGTAGAAGACTTGTGCAGTTTGAGTGCAGACTTGTACATTTTGTTTGTAAAATTCCAGAAAGGCAAAACTGCTAAAAGTCGAGGTTTACTTTTTAAAATAGAATTTGAGGTGATCAGACTTCTTAAGCTTCTCCTTTTGTCTGTAAATATGCCAAATGTCTGTCTGCTTGCAGAACATGGTCGGCCGAGGAGAGGTGGATGAAGACCTGGAGGGAGAGACCAAAGAAGAGTGCGAGAAATACGGCAAAGTGGTTAAATGTGTCATTTTTGAGGTGAGAGGAGAGGTGATGATTGTAACGTGTGATGTGAATGTAATGATCAAACAGGATGGTCATAAAAACAGACTCTCCTTCCCAGATCGCCGAAGTGCCAGACGATGAAGCTGTCAGGATATTTCTGGAGTTTGAGCGGGTGGAGTCAGCCATCAAAGGTCAGTATATGATTATTACGTGAGCACAAACCTGAGTGAGGCATCTGCCCGTCGTTAAACTTATTCGAAAAAAAACACAAAACAAGGGAAGGTTTCAAAGGTGGAAAAAAGTGAAAGTGAAAATGGTCTGCTGTCTCCACAGTATCTCCTGAATCAGGTCATGTTGCCTCAAAATATGTAAAATGTCACCGGGGCTCCCGAAGTTCACCAAAAAAAAAAAAAAATCTGAAGCCATGTTGATGCTTTAAACTCCAGCCTGCATTTGTCGTCAGTGACGCTTGACCACTGAAACTGTCACCTTTCACACTTCCCTTGAGATTCTGTATGTATGTCTGTATGTAGGTAGCTGCTTCCTTTTTTGTGTGTGTGTGTTTTCGTTGCAATCAACTTCACTCAATTGCATCACTTTTTTTTTCCTGTCATTGTATAACTGCTCTAATAATGTGTGGGAAAGTGTGTCCCATTCTAAATGGGTTGGCCCAGATTTGAAACAAGGTGAGACTCTGCTCCCTGCGGTGTTACATCATACGTGGCCCAGCAACCCAGCCGCCTCCCAGCGGCACCGGCGACACCGCGCTTACATCACAGCTCTTAGAAAGCGGGACAGACCCTCAAAGAATGATGCGGAGAGCCGCGGACATCAAGTGTCAAACCGCATGATGCTTCATCGATGATGATGAAACACTTTTTAAATCTGTAGAGGGATTTGTTGCTTACGTTTCCTCTGTAGGGAGGTCAGAGTTCACACACACACTCAGGTGGGATATGACCACCAAACAGCTGCCAACACAAGGCCGCAAACCAGCTGTACAGGATTTCTGTCTGTGGTTGCCTGAATGCCAGAGAAGTCACTTAATTCAGTCTCAGGTCGACATTTGTTCCTGTTGGCTGTAATTTGAAGTTTTTCTTTTTGCTATGAACATTTCAGGGCAGGACCACTGAACATTCGGCCTTTGGCCCTTTTTGAACTAGTTTCTCTTAAAGGTGGTGATGTGACACTTTGCAATTTTTAACTTGATCTAGATTGGTCCCAAGTTGTTTACAAAAAGCAACGTGGGCAACTTTCGCAAATTGCTCATAAACTTGGAAAAGTTAAATATTTTACTAAATATCTTTATTGTCTTTTTTAGAGTTAGGTGAGAAGGTTGGCACTACTTTTATTTCTGTCATATGAAACAGGAGCCAAAAGCCAGTTAGCTTAGGTAAGGATAAAAACTGGGGACAAGGGGAAACGCTTTGCCTGACTCTGTCCAAACTCCAAAGGTGAAATAATATGGCTGCCGGCAAATGTAAAGCTCATTAAAATATGTGCTATATCTTGTTTATTTAACATAAAAACGATACGTTATGGTTTTTGTAGGGCGTTTTGTGCCAGACGAGCTCTTAGTCGGGTGCATTGACTTACAGGAGTTCACCTGGCCAATCAGCTCAGGGCTTTAGCTTCACGTTTACATACAGACTCTAGAAAGCTGTCGATTATCTCGAGTAATTTTGCAAAGAAACATGTCTTCCATGACGTAGAAACTTGTCCCTTAAAGGAATATAGCTTATGCTCTCTCCATACACACACTTCTCGTGATTCAAGATTTGATGAGATTCACGGCGAAAACAGTCTTGCCAGTCTAATCACAAAAACGAAACACACTTTGCTTTGTACATGCCGTGTCAGCACACTGGAGTTGACATGCACAGCATGAATGAGAAGTACCTAAAGTGCGCAGACACAGTTCTGCGAGGAAACTGACCAGTTACGTTCACCGGACACAAGCAAAATGAGGCTGTTCACGTCTCTGATAAGGTAAACACTGGCACACAGGACAGACCGAACGCTGTGAGACTCAGCTGTCCTTAATAACGAAAGGTTACCTCGGTGTGAGCTGTGTGTCGGCGCGCACAGGCTAAAATCCTGGGAATCAGTGCTGATGATGTATTTCTCCTTTTTTCTCACAAGTGAGAGAGCCAAAGCAAAGTTGTTTTTCTTGCCTAGTCTTTTATCTCCTGCACTTAGGGCGAACTGTTGGCATCACTCAGCTGCTTGCCAAAACAGTTTGTTCCACACAAGTCAAACAGTTTCTTCTTAGAGCAAGAAGACGCTGCCTTGCAGTTAAAGCAACATCAACCATGAAACGACTGAGCTGTTTAAAACAGTCCTGGCTTCTTTTCCTTGTGTTTCACATTTCCAGCAGCTAGAACGGTGCCAATGCTGCATAAAAAAATGAAAACAAGAGAGTGCATCTTCAAATCATTATAATTACATTGTTTAACAACCAAAACAGTGAAATTACTTGAACAGATGTGTCAATCTGGGACATTAAGGAAGCACTATTTCAAATAATACAAATGCTATTTTACACAATGTCCAACCCATCCGAAGGCAGCTTTACTTGTTTTCTGTCGTACAGCAGTAACAGTTCTATTGTTTAAAAAGTTGATATGTGTTCTTCGGTACAGTCTGACCCAACTGTCTCTCCTCTGCAGCTGTGGTGGATCTAAACGGGCGTTATTTCGGCGGGCGAGTCGTCAAGGCCTGCTTCTACAATCTAGACAAGTTTCGGGTGTTGGACCTGGGCGAGCAGGTCTGATGTCTCCCCCCCCACAGAAGAACAGATGCTATGAACACACAGCTGCTCCCCACATGTACATAATAGACCTTTTTTTTATATTTCCTGAATGAGTGTATGTAGTGTTGAATCCATCTTGTCAGTTTTTTTTCCCCCCCGTGTAATGAAAACGAGCTTTGTGTCAATACAAAGTAAATGGTAAAAACTGCATCTAGTTTCCTGTCTTCTCTATTCATCTGTCATTCCATTCAAATGTCTTTTTTTTGCTGTTTTCTCAGTTTAACCATAATATTACAATTAGTTAGTGTAGCTGAAATCAGCTTGGTCATGCTGACTGTGCTACAGTTGTTTTTCAGGTTCATAATGTGAAATATTACATCCTGGTATAAACACTTTGGAGCAGGATCATAAATTGAACTCAGAAACTCGCACACATCCTGTCACAGAACAGCTCGTAATATCCAAGGAGCCTAGTTTTACTCTGAATTTTGTATGACATTACTCTGGTTCCTCCGAAGTGTTAGCACATCCCCAGGGCCCCATAGTCTTAACTTAGCCCTAATGCATCATGGGCAGGGGACTGGGACGGTGAGCGCAGCCCCAGCCTCATTCAGATCTTATGTAAGATCGCCAAAAGGACCCTGGAGGTACCGGTGAAAAACGTCAGCTGACGGCATCCCACCGGAGCAGGTTTTAATTCAGATCAGGTAGACGGGCTGGATAGAGAGACAGAAACGGAGAGATTTGTTGGAAAGATTTTATTTGTTGAGTCATAAGGCAGTTAGCTGGAACCAAGTGTTCGGGAAATATGTAAAACAAATGTTTGACAGACTGTAGATGGATCAAATCATCCTGCTCAGAAAGACATTTTTAATATGTTTCTCAGTACTGATGTAAAAATCTACTTCAGGAGAAAAGTACGTGGTAAAGTAAAAGTAATCAACATTTTCTCAAAAGAATCAACTAACCTTTTTTAAAGGGACGAGTTCAGCAAAACTACATTCCTTTAGTTTGAAAAGCAGAAAATTTCAAAATAAAATGCAGCCTCGAGCTTAAAAAAAAATATCTCTTAATATGATTTTAAATATGGTGCAAAACTTAACACAAGAAAGCAAAATGACTGACACACATATGTACATGTGTCCGTGCTGGGTTTCAGGGTCAGTAGAGAGTTTGTTTTGGCCTCTGTGAGGTCTGTAGCAGCAGTGTGTGTGTGTGTATGTGTACATATACAGTAGGGCCCAGGTGTGACACTGATGGTGGGAGCATGTCCTGATCATGCACAACGGAGCAGAGTGATGTGATTGGCTGTCAGCAGCCTAATAAACCCTGACCTAAATACCAAAGGGTGTGACATGAGCCGAGGTCGAGAGGTCACCATGCGTTGGGCTGTAAGTGGCTGAGGGGTCACAGTGTGTGTGTGTGTGTGTGTGTGTGAGAGAGAGAGAAAAGGTATGTGAGTTAACCTGGATATGTGGTGTCCTGTCTTTAGCTGAAGGAGTTTTGGAAAACCAAAACCAAGATTGAGTGCAACTAAAAATGAATGAAAAAATTAATTTTGTGATTTGAAATGTCTGCATCCTGCTGAGCGTCTCCGTGGTTACAGCGTGAAGTTAAAGCTCGTGCAGTAACACCGGAGTGATACCTATAGCACCGCTACAAAAATGTCTTAGAAGTAAAATCCTGCTTTCAAAGTCTCAGCATTGAAGTACTCATTTCATAAACCAAGTAACCCCCCTTCAGATTGAATGTATATGATGATGATTTTATATTATGATGCATCAATTCATTAAAAGCATTTTGCTGTAGTTACTAGCCGATGCTGGTCAACTGGTCGAAGCCGCTGTAGTTTTCACTGCCTGTAAAGGGTAAATCTGAGGCGACCTGGAATGATTCATGGGGTTGAAGAAAATACAAGATTTTTGAGCAAATTATTACTTTTTTGGACAAATCTTTGTACCCACCAAGCCGCAGCATGTTCACCCTGCTGGCAAGAGAAACACAAGTATCTGCTGCAGCTAAACCACACGACAGAGCAGCTTCTCTCCTCAGGCTGTGAGACTTTTCGACTCAACCTCCCGCTCTTAAATCTTAAAAAAAATGTTTTATTTTTATGACCTTATTAATTTCATAGCAATTTATTTCATTTTCTGTTCAAATAATACAATAAAAGGACTTCAAATCATACTTTGATTTTTAACCTTGTTTTTTATTTTAAATTAGTCATAACTTACTGTACATCTCATTGTGAAATAACAGATCTTTCTACCTCTTTTTTTCCCTGAACAGTCATCAAACTAAAATAATGTGAGACATTTTAAAGGGAAATGTTTCTTAAATGGAAACCAACAAGTCATAGACATCTGAAACCAGGGGCCCCAGTCACACACAGGTTTTTTCTGTAGGGGGGCCACAAGCCAAACAGAAAACACTGATGTAACCTTAAATAATGTATTTAAGAAATGTATCATATGTAAATCTATTCTATTCTCTATCTATTCTATTTGATAACTCAGAATTCTTTACAAAACAAGTCAGCATTCACCCGTTCACATGGTAGTGGCAGGGAGAGAAGTGACAGCATGAAGTGCTGACCTGACATTTCAGTGAAATTGCAAAAGCCCTTTTTGAATCATTGGCAGCTTTTATACCTGCAGGCATGTTTTTCTTCTCTTCCAGTGAAACTAAAAGCATTATTTTAAGTTGAAGGAAAATGATAATCTTATCCTCCAAAAAAAAAACACTGCCTCCCTGTTCCTAGGACCTTTATCTTTCCTCTTCTCTTTTTCAATAGCAAAGTTTGACCAGTCCTGCAATATCAGGACAAACAACTGGCACAAATCAAGTTTAGTTTCACAACTGCAGTTCTTCCAGCCGAGCACTTTCAATTTAAACTGCGACACGTCAAAGTCCTTCTGGCCACAAAGAAAGACCTTGACCTGACCTTGTGCTGCTTTCTGTTTATTCTGCTTATGTTAAGGAAAATAACCGCAGTCACACCCGATGTCTGAGGAGGATGTTCAGCATATGAGTGTCACAAATATACCGCTGTTGTCTCACAGCCTCACTTTGTTCTGGTGCTCCACAGGAAAGAGTTTGTCATATAAATGAATAAAGTCTATTAGAAAAACAGGAAAACAGTTTGAGGGCCATACAAAAGAGTTTTCTGGGGAAAGGTTGGAAAAAGTTCAGAGGGTTTTCAAGTCAATGTCAAGATAAAATTTAGGGGTATAAAGTTTTCATTCCCCACAAATGCATGTTTTTTAAATGTTATTTTTTTATTTTAAGTAACATGTCGAGCCTTAAATGATAGTCAGTGTGGGTTTTTCTCTGAAATCTAATATTAGAAATCAGCTTAGTCATACTGACTGGAACAGCTTTTTTTTTTACCTTAAATTATGAAATATTTCATCGTGGTATAAATTCTGTCTAAATTATAATTAAAAAAAAAAACTCACACATCCTGTCACAGAGCAGCTCCTAATACCCAAGATGCCTTGTTTTCAATAAGTCTCCTGAAGACTGACGTTTTAAGAAAAGGTTACAGAGAGTTCAGGGGTTTTTAAAGTACAAGTCCAATTTGAGGCAACAGAGGAAATTCAGTACACTGCAAAAAGTGTAAGAACCAGAGCAGTTATTTTTTACAGTGTAGCCACAATTTTTGGTCAAGGCTGAAAATGGAAAAGAGGACTTTTGTTGTCACTTGTAGTTTGTTGAGTAAATCTTTATCTTAACAGCAGCAGCTTTTACAGATAATAAAAGTAAGAGGCAAAAACTTTGTGCAAATAAAATGAGGTTTATGATCGGTCAGTAATGAGTTTTAAAGAATCACAGATGCACTTTAAGTCATTACAAATAACAGATTTGTTCCACCAGGGTTCACTGTCAGAGTGTGTGTGTGTGTGTGCGTGCATGGATGAACTCTCCATTTGCAAAAGTGCCACAGGGGTGAAACTGTAAACCAGCAGAAACTCAGTGAGCTGTTATATTTAGCTGTTGCTTAGGCGCTCTACATACACTGTAGATTAAAAAAAAAAAAGGATTCACCTAGGTTTATGCAAAAATAAATAAATAAATAAATAAATAATATCTGATCTTTATCAGTATTTTTTGAGAGGGTGGAGATCGTAGAAGCTTCCTCAAACATCAAATGAACACTTTAACTTTAGTTAAATAAAGTTATCAAAGGAGTCTGCTTTTCCTGCTTTCGTTTGTGAACCTGTATTAAAACATGCTCGGTCAATGTGGGCTTTTTGTTGTTTGTGCCAAACCCCAATAGTAAGCCTATATAAATAATAATTATACCCCTCATGACTCAATGGGGCAACCCCGTATGAGGAAGCCGAGCGAGGTGATGTGTGACTCTGCACGTTTTCACCAGATTAGATCTCTGCACTCCTGGCCGTGTGAAGTGCAACATGCCTTCATATGAGACAGTGTGACTGTTTAAATGATAAATACAAACCAATAAGAAATGGAATTAAAGAAGTTATGCAATACTGTGGTCACTTGCAAATCTTTATGCATGAGAAAACAAATTTGAAAAAGAAAAAAGTTTGACAAACACGTGATTGGATTAAAGAGAGCTGTGCTTCATATATTATACTGCAATATATTTCCGCAACAGTAATTCAGTACACACAATAGAACTTTTTGGTGTTTTTCTTTTTTTTTAATTTGGCACTGAATGTGTTTTTTTCTATACCTGCCTCCTTATGTTGTTGGCTGTTAAATTGAAAATATCAGTAAACTTTAAGTAATAAAAAGACATTCAAAACAAACAATTAGAGTCTAATTTAAATAGAGATAACCGATGAGGAACTAAATAGAAAAACTGAAGACTTCACTCACATCATCCTAATATAGTTTACCACAGGGAGGCGCAGTGACAAACGACAGCCTGCTGCGTGTTTGCGCGCGTGTCTGTGCGCGTGTTTGCATTTCGTCATCACAGTCACGTTGTTTCCCGGCCAGGCGGGGTTAAATAGCGGATATGCGCCGCAGACCGGTAGATAAACCCGACTCACCGAGCTCTGTGGACGCTGTGAATAGACACGTTCGTTCCGCCTGAACGGAGGAGGTTCTTGCGCCAACGAGCAGCGGCTCTTTTTCGTCTCTTTCCCCGGGATCTAAGCGGCTCTTCAGTCTCTAAGGAATGCCCAGAGAGCTGACCCAGAACAGGATCCAAAAGATCTGGATTCCCACCAAGGATGACAAGCCGGCGCCGCGGAGAGGTAAAGCCGGGAAATGTTTCTCTTACATTTTTGTAGTTTCTCTTGTTATTTTATTATTACATATTATTTGAGTGATTTTCCCTTGAATGTCTTTACATGGATGTACAGTTAAGTGATAATAATGATCATGGCAGTGGGTCGCTGCTTTCATCTCTTGCGGCTGAAGTGACAAAGATGTGTGCGTGTCAGTGACGCACTGCTGCTGTTTGTGGGCCTCCTCCGCTGCCGTACCGCCGTTTGCTTTCTATGGATCTAAACGTAGTTTTTAAATGTGCAGCCCACAGTACGCTACAGTTATAGTCAATCGGGCATTTGATTAATAATATTATTGATCTGGGGTCTTCATCAGCACGCGCGGCACGTCGCAGTCTCCCAACTGGAGCATGTCGGAGCTCCGGTCACCATGGTTACCACGGTGCCCCGCAACCTGTGTGTGATGCTTTTGAAGCGGGGGCGCTTTCTAATTGGTCGGCCGGCAGCGCGTGTGGATGGCGCGACCGCGCTGCTGTCTCGCTCCTGGCTTTGTACCAGAGAGACCACAGGGAAGAGATTACTGACGAGGGATGTGTTCTCTGGAAACTGGGATTTTGGAGTTTTTACAGCAGCTTTTAATCACTTTAACATGCCTGGAAAGCTTTCTCCTTTACTTTATTTTGCTTTTAGAGAGTTTTAAGAAAGTCACTGTTAAAGAAGATAAAAGGGGAAAAAGTATCTGCAAATATAAACCAAAAAATGGAAAATGACCCAAATTTTCTCCTTAAACTCAATTGAATGGGTTTGCAGACATTCTGCTCAAAATTGGAATTTTGCTTCAGTTACAGGTAATTTAAATCAAATAAGAATCACTAAAGTAACTGTATGATGAGGATAGAAGTAAGAAGGAATTGCTTTATCAGTAAGGAA
>JAPZDX010000015.1:3559987-3582009 GCA_029783625.1 Naso annulatus | reverse complement strand
GATGAATGAGTGACTGAATTTTTTGCAGGATCATCCTATAGCTGCTTTCTTTTTGGGGATAGTATTTGTCTGTCTTTATTTTTCGTTCACTGACAAATATAGATCGGCCGCTATGGGATTTTTGGGGCCGATGCTAATACTGATATTGGAGAGCAAGAAAATTGAATTTATTTAACATCTGCTGAATGATATCAAATACTTGTGACAAAGATGTGTAATGAAGGCAGGACACCTTACATTTTAACAGACTTTATTCCAAGTATCAGTGCATTGAACATTAAACACTTTACTTATTAGTTGATAAGTAACAGACCACCCTCTGCTGGACAAACTACGCACTTACACCTTTTTAAATCACTGGTTCAAGCATTTTTTTTTTAAAATGTATATTGATATACACTATCAAATATATACTATATTGGTCAGGCCCTATTGACAAAATCTCATTTAAATTGTCATTATTTTTGATGATGTCTTAATAGTTTTGTTTTTTTTTTAATCGCACCAGCACAGTCTCTTTTTAATCCATGAATGAATTTAAAAAATATGTTAGGGTTTTTATTATCTGTGCAAGTAGATAAAATAAACTTTTAGAATATTTCTGAGTGACATTGCACTACAGAACTGTTATTTCATCATCCCCCACAAAGTATGGGGGAGGGACGATATTATCTTGAGTGCTCATGAGCAGTGTGGCTGCAGGAACAGCAGTGCTCTGATGGCTCGCTGCCGTAACGCCAGGACACACTGGAAAAATGTTGCAGTGAGAGGTTTATGTCACACTTAAACTGGCTTGTAAGATTTGCAGCCTGCTTGTAATTGACCAATATGACAAATAGCTAGGGTTAGGGTTATACTGTTAACTGTTTGTGTGGCAGTGCTTTAATTGTGTTTTTGCATTTTCATTTGGACAAACATTTATTTGAGACAGAGCTTACTTGGACAAGATTTTCTTCAGAGAAAGAGAGAGTGGGAAAACCCCTGTTTTTGAAAAATACCCATGTACGTGTGGACTAGTCCTCAAACACAACGAAATCCTCCAAGGCCCCGGAGAAGGAAAATGTATTCGACTCACTCAAAACACCTCAGGGCCATTTATGGAGAGTCTATCAGAGTCGAGCAGCAGATAGAAATGCTGGACTCTGGAGAACAAAGAAAGTAGAAATGCACGAAAGGTCCAAGAAAAACCATGGCTTAAGAAGGAAATGGCACACCATTCAGATCAGCCAATCGCTAAAAGAAGGTGTGACATCATTTCCCTGTTGATGATTGTTAAGATTCAAACAACTTGTCTTTATCAAAAGACTTGACTGCCTCACTTGAGACAGGAAGAGGACACAACTGTCTGCCAAGCATGTCAGTGGAGTTTTGGCATGACATATCTTTTCTGCAGGTCTTTATTTGATAACAATGTCACTGGACCAATAACTAATGTCAGACCTTCCAAATGGAGACAAACACTCACCATAAAAAAAGAAAAACTGTTTCTCTCTTCAATGGCATCTAAGAAAAACTGGTTCTGGCTTTTTAGCTCCTTTTTCTCCCGTAAAATCCCCCCTTCCTTCATTTTCTACCTTTCTCCCTCCCACATATCTCATTCTCCCCTCTAACTTTTTCAGCCTCTCTTCGTCTTCGTCATCCTTCCCTCCCTCAGCCGACTTCTACTCTTTTCTCATCCTCTGCCTCATCATCCCCCTTTTCCTCTAAAACTTCCCCCCCTCTCCTCGACTCCTTTCATATTTGATGATTTCACTGCGGTCCACGATAATAATCACACAGTCGTCACGTCACGTGGCGAGCCCGCGGGACCGGCTGGAGATGTGCACTGCCATTGTGCTCATTAAAAATTGAACACATCCTTTACAGTGATGATGCTGAGGCTGGTAATAGGGCACCTCGTATGATGTATGACTAATGCTGAGTCAGAAAGGGAAACAATGTACAGTATTTGTACTCCTTACTCTGTAACACGCAGAGATAAGTGAAAAACAACATGCAGCACAGATGAGTTGATGCTTTCGGTCTGACGCAGTCTGTTTGCTCCCCGCCGATGTGAAGAAATGTCTTTCAGTTATCTGTTTTAAAGTTTATACTTGCAAGTTAATGTCAGTGTTACTCAGTTATCTTTGAATTGTATGACTTAGTATATAAGCTTTTATAGTGGCTGTAGTATAAGTTATTGAACTTTTTAAAATGCAGCCATTTGTATTAGCACCACTGGAACGTGCTACAGGGCAGATTAGAGGAATGAAAGTAGCTAAACTAGTTAATTGTTAAATTTATAAGGCATCTTAGGCCACAAATGCGCTAGATCCCTTTTGTTTCTTCTGTACCAGCTGTGTCAGAGCGCCCGAAGGACGACTATGAACATGATTTAATTTGGAATGCATCAACAAAGGACCTTGACTGCATTAAAAAAAAATAAAAAAAAATCAGTAACTTTTTTGTTAAACAAACAAACAAACACACAAACAAAAAAATAAGGAAAAGAAAATGTGTAAACAAATGCAAAACTTTAATAAAAATATGTGCTCCAAGACATGCCCTAAATATTTAAGTTTTTTTAATTAAGCTTATTTTCCCTTTTCTGTGATGCAGCAAAAGTCCTTTTTATAAAGAGAAATAGCAACACAGTGGCAACAAAGAACCTTCCTCTCTGTTTACACTGAATTAAAAGACGCTAACTATTGAATTTACTAGAGGTGTTAAAAGGCTTCAAATAAAAGGAAGCCCAGCTGCAAAATTCTGTTCTTTTGAATGGGAATTTAAAACATTTACAGAAGGAAGAGGCAGAAGATTAACATCATGTATAAATTATGCTCTGGCCTTTTGTTTTGTGGTGCTGGATGGAGAACTCCGGTAAATAACTCCATGATGCTTCGTTTTATCGGCGCTCCTGCCTCATTTACTGCCCATCACTGTCTTTTTTTCCTGCTTTTTCCAGATTTCAAGTTTCAGACGCAGTGGAAAATCTGAGGAGATATATCAGGTGAGGCAGATATTTGAATACTTTCCCGTTCCCTTCTCCCATATTTTGTGCCTCTGAACAGGATTGCCCTAAAATACAAACTGCATGGTACCAAAGATACAATTTTTAGTGGTGCAATGTTTTTGCACCGGTGCAAAATCACAGAGTGCGTGGTCCTTAGGAAAATCAAGAAAAACACTATTTGAATGTTTATTATATTTTAACACAAGGGCCACAAATTTTGAATAAATATCTTCCTCTGTGTCTATAATTAAATGGAAAAAGGTTTTAATTAACGTCATATTTGTTGGACAATTGTTGTGTTTTATCAGGTGGAAAAGTCACAAGGATTTCAGATTGTAAGCGCATTTTCAGGAATGTTTAGAGTTGAAAGTGAAACCTGTATTTTTACTCTATTTTTCTGTGTGTAATCAGCTGTTGATCAGTAGAATAAACGTGATTAGATGTGTTTGCTGCACCCACAAGCTTTTGCTGGTTCATATGCGTCCTCACACGAGAACTTTTAGATCTCAAGAGACACACAGAGACCCACTCATCGAAATGTGGCTGCATAGCACCACTAGTGGTCAAAAGTTTGAAATGTCTGTAATATTCTGAGAGTTTTGCCTGTGGAGAGAGAGGCTTTTCAGGCAGCGCTACTGTCAGACTGTATTCAAAACGACTTTTATGGTTGCTGTTTGGCAGGCTCAAACCCATTAATGATGCACAGAGTTTGTATAAACGCAGTCCATAATCAAACCACAGGTCTGGCAGAGCTTTTGCACTCACACATCCTGAAAGGAGGCTTTGTATGTTAGTCCACTGACTTTGTTACAGTTAAGAACATCAGTCCTTCCGCCACACACCTGTCCAATTCTCTGTCAGGTTAAATCTTGCCTGTTTGATCAATGAAGACAACATTCACAGCCTTACCAGATGTGCTGCTGAGGTTGACAAGCAATGGAGGATAGATACCAGATGTGCATCTAACAGAGCACATGCCATGTGTTTTTCAATCAATCAGCTGTGACGCAGAAACAGAAGAGTTTGTCTAAAAGGACACATAAGCTTGGAATGCGCAAGCCTGGGTTAAAATGAGACAAATAGAACTGCTTAAGTTTAGAGAAAGTTTCTGTTCATGGTTAAACAGACCAGCTCTGTCTGTCGGTGGCAGACAGGAAGGAAGCTCTCAGTGTTAAAGGCTGTCACTTTGTTGGATTCTTATGTCAGTGATGAAATAATAACATCCCAAAGAATGCAAATGATAGTCAACTGTGAATGAACTGACTTCACCCAACTGTGTAATAAAATTTGAAGGAATTTAATTCAATTAAAAACTATTAACAGGCCCTACATAAAACATATATGCTTTTGACAAACTGCTCACATTTTAACCCCTAATATGAGAGCTTGTGTGACTGCACATTCATTCAGTAAACAACCAACTTCTTTCTGTGAGGCATCACCACACTGTGTTTTTGTAACCACAGCTTGTTCCTCTGCTTAATATGGCCTTTCAAATATCTATTTGTGTTAAAGAGTATGTTTAAAAAACAAAGCATGTGAGTCACATAAAATCTCTTAGGGATACAAAGACACTCTGGCATGTAATGAGCGTCAGTTGATTTTTTAAAACTTGCAAATAGCTGGTTGTTACAGATAAGAAAATGACATAGAATATAATTAACATATTAAATACATCTACCTCAACTTTCCATTTTTTGAAGAAGGAAACAATGACTTTTATTCCGTCTGTACTTGCAGCATCTTTATCTAATAGCTTTTGTTGTTTGCTCTCATATAGGCCTACTTCGGCAAATAAATTGATTTTAGCGCACATGTATTTGTGTGTAATCTAATTTATGTCCGCATTCATATAGAACAAATTCCTTGAGTTCATAAAATGGTCATAATATATATATATATATAGTACATTAAAAGAAAATAACTACATTTAACTTGAAGCATTCAGTTTTGGGGAACCTGACAAATGTCAGCCAACGCTTCATAAAGATGTAAAGGTTGTATTAGTCACGCACGTACACGCACACACGCGCGCGCTCCTAATTCGGTGTCCTAATTCATGTCAGCAGGCTTGCTCCGCTGACAGACAGTGGCAGCATGCATGCAGGTCTTTGCAGCAACATGCGCCAAGAGCCATCTGTCCTGTAACAGAAAGAGCGGCGTAGATTATGTGAGAGAGAGAGAGAGTGGGAGAGGAGAGAGAGAGAGCAAGAGAGAGAGAGAAAGAGAGAGAGAGAGAGAGAGAGAGAGAGAGAGCATTACGCACGCTCTGATCCTTTCCACACAGAACCAGTGTGGCGCACGGACCAGAGGCAGCCCTCAGAAAGTGGGAAGTTTTCGCCCAAGGATTCTGTCTAAAAATTAATCACCTTCATGTCGACTCTGTTGGATACTAACCTGCCGATGCTATGGTTACCTTTATTACGGTAGGAACTTTTTTCTAGTTTGTTGGTTCTTCCTTTGAGCATGTTGGTCGCTGAGGAACTCTTTGGTTCTTGAGGTAATCTGACAGAAGTCACAGAGACTGACCCAAAGTGTTCAGAGGGCTTAAAAAGATGTTAAATTCTAGTAAAGTGTACTTTTAATGCATCAAATAGTGGGATGACAAGCTCTGGATCTGTTGGAGTTACAACTAACGCATAAATAGCTTGAAAAAGTTTTTGAAACTGAATTAGGCGCCACAGTGGCACCTAAATTGATTTTTGAGGAATCTCCATTTAATATTAAATTTTGCATAAAAGAAGAGCTGCATGTTATATCCAGGGACTTCTTTCTCCCTGTAAGCTTGAGCTTAAGTACAACAAAGTACAGTGTGACACAACCAGTCGTGCGCTGCTTGGGGGCAGAGCAGTGCGGACAAACTCCCTACTTCTTCCCGTCTTTATTTCTTCCTCTTCCTCGCCCTGCACAGGTAGACAAAGGGTTGGGTCTTTGGCTCGCTTACGCGCGCAGACATAAGACGCTCCTGCTGTTTTCTCATGCAATCGGGAGCCTTGCTCTTTACGAATCCGCGTGCAGTGCGTTGGAGGCACGGGAACGGTTCAGATAAGGTGCAGTTTGTATCTTTGGATTACCGACGCGCTAATTGCGCCTCGGCTCACTGTTAGTGGAAGTGAAAGTTGATCCACTACAGAGAGGCGGACTGTGAGCTGGTTTTCCTGCCTCATGTGCATGCGTGCACGTTTGTTTGTGTATGTATGCAATCTACAGCCCGTGTGCGCATGAGGTGGAGAGTGTACGGCCTCTGTGCGCACAGAGGATCCTTCACTTTACCTAACGTGCTTTGATTAATTGCTGCATTTATCCATACAACTTCTAATTTTTGGATCAAGTTAGTAATGTAGCATGCCCTAGCACTTTGCCTGTGACATCAAAATCACTGAGTTCTCCTCTTGTTTAGGAGATTAAATAACAAGTAAAAAGAAGACACACAATCAACATTTCTTCACTTTATGGAGCTGAAATTTCGGTTGAGAGTTGGGATTAAGGTGTGTTTTGTGTTAATGCGTTTGTATGTGTGAATACATGTTATACCTCGTTATTGTACTCCAAGTGCGCAGGGGTAATCCCCCCCACTACAGATTTTGACATGTTGAGTGCTGTTGCCGAATAGCCCACTAACCTAAAACTACTCATGCAGCGCGTGTGCGTGCGGGGCTGTGCGTGCGTGCCCAGTCTGACAACATAACATGGAGGCAGCTCTGCGTAATGGCCTTCACAGTGCTGCGCTGCCGTTGGCAGCCTCATAATGACGTGTGGTCTGGGCAGCTTTGCGTAATGGCGCACATCAGTGGGCGTCTTGAGCCTGCTGGATGCTTTCCTGCTGCTGTGGGAGTCCGCTCATGTGTGTGCGTGCATTTGTTGGAGTACGTGCACACGCGCAGAGGCCGCAGGGGCAGCTGTTGGCTGTTGCAGCGGCGGATTTGACGCAAGCCCCTCCTGACATGCAGGCACACAGCAGGACGAGGAAATTAGGACGCAATGAAGGAAGCGAGAGACTGGGGATGGTTCCATTCTGTAACTGTCTTTATGGGCACTTGAGTCGGAAACGGCCTCCTAGGTACTATGAAATATCTGAAATAAGGTTTTTTTTTTTTTTTTTAGTAACAGCTGTGGCCTGGTGTGTGCATGTCAGAGCTCAGGGTGTAGTGCAGCTGCAACAACTCACTTTTACAACGTTCATTTTGTGTTTATTGGACTAGGAAAGAGAGAATTTAGGAGGAAGGGGTGTGAACAGATTAGGGGCTAGACTCCATTGAAGAACCGTAGCTAAACAAGGGTAAAAAGGGGCCAAAAAGGCTCACAGGTGGCTGAACATGATACTACGGAGAGTTTCTGTCATCCCCTTCAACTCTGCATTCCAACCTTGTTATGTTTTTGTTTATCCATCTTCTCTCCTTCTGTTTCATTTGTCATCCCATTTTCTGTTATTTATGTTGCGGCACTTAACTAGCAACATCAGTTGACAGATGTAAACAGCCACATGAGGCTCAGGATTTACAGAGCAGTTTGGACTTAATTTTTAGACAAAACTACTGCCAATGGCACAAAGTTAAAGACTGAAATGTGTATTATTTAATACACAATGCACTTGGCGAGACATTTCACAAAGCATTTGATTATTTTTCACTCTTTCAGGCAATTAATTTTTGGTGTTGTACAGTCTATTGTTGAAATGTCTGTGGGTTTGTGTTTGGAAGAACGCCTGTGAAGTAGGGATTAAGTTTTTCTTGTCAAATAGAAGTTTAAATAAACAGATAAAATCATGATCATTTTCCTTGTACTGTTAAACTTGTGACTCTTAAAGAGGAAAAGGCAGCCTGGGTGGGTCGTTGATGTTTTCCCATCACAGATGTTTCATTCATTTGTGTTCGTGACATCTCCAGAGGGACTGACTGGAAGTTGTGCTGTTCCTCAACCTCCCTTTTCTGGAAATCTGTTCTCTTAATATAAGATGTTTCACATTTTTTCACCTCTCGTCATGCTTTGTCATTATGTGTAATTCAGTTTGCATGTGCAGTTAAAACCTTTCCACTAATTTAACGGCTCAGTTAGGAAAAAACTATTTATTATTTTTGTTTAAATTGTACTCACATGCTGCATATTCCTAAATAGAGTAGTTTAAGAAATCCTTTATTTGCAGAATATTTAATAAAATACCCGCGATCAAGTAGATTGGGAGGATGGACAAGGGGCGCCCAATAGCAAACCTTACCTCAGAGCACTGCCAGCCCCCTGTCCATTTTTTAACTGTCCAAAGTGTGTGGGGGAAAAATATGTTCCGAAATTGATTTAGTTTTAGGGCGCACTCACACTAGGCAAACCGTGCCTGAGCATGCTTGACCCCTAAAGTCCAGTTTGTTTGACTAGTGTGAGTGCTCCCTTCCGTACTCAAGCACGGCAGGCTTTGTTGGCCCTGGCACAGTTGGAACAGGTGGAATTCAGTACAGTATAAATTCAGGCAGACAGTGGAAAAATCTGTGACTGTCTTGTAGATCATGGGAACCAGAGAACTATTTAAAAATGTTATTAAAAGATGAAAAAAATGCGGGTAACAATATGGGTCACGCTCTGTAGATCAGGGAGCTCAAGCGTGCTCAGGCACAGTTAGACTGGAGCAATGTGAGTGCGGGCCAGTGGGGGAGAGGGGAGGGGGGATATTCGGGCTTTGGCACGGTACGGGACAACTGGGCCAAGTGTGAGTGCACCCTCAGTCTCTTAAGAACAGAATTCTCTCTTTCTTTTTGTGTCCCCACTCTGACTTGCAGTGACGGGATGGTAATCCATAGAGGGCGTTATGCACTGAAATGACTTAATTTTGGATAAACTTATGCATGCATTGAATGATCACAAAGGATTTTGTCCCCTCTCATTTACAACAGAGGTACATTTGGAAGAGCTCTATTAATGGCCAGCATTGACAGATTAAATGATATCAGCAAGTAAAACCTGTTTTTCATATTTATGTGGGAACCTGACTATTGTTTAATGACAAGTTTGAAAGAATGTAAGCCCATCCTTTGGAAACAGACTGCCTCAGGCCCAAGGATCATCTGATCCAGATCCAGATTCATATGAGGCAGTTTAATTATGTCTCTGTGCAGCGATAGCTGTGAGCGGAGGCAGTATGTGTTCAGGGTGTCCATCTGTCTGTCTGTCCCGCTCTGGTGAATGAGATTTCTCAGCAACAACTTGATGCTCTTTCACAAATTTGGCTCATATGACCTCTTGCATTCATGGAGAAACTGGTTCCGTTTTGGTGGTTAAGGGTTCCTAAAACTTCTTCAGAACAGGTAATAACTCTACAACATTTCACACAAATGTCTAATAGGGTTAAATAAAATAGTTGTAACACTTTATATCCAAAAGTCAAACGTCAGCATCACTGTGATATTATAATGTTCTGCAAAAGCACTCATCTGGCCATTATTAAAAGCAACAATATTTGTTTCAAAGACAAAACTTAATGATGCACATTAATACGTCGACGTTAATACTGCATACGACGACGTTAATGTCCTCTGGTTTTCCCTCTTACATCCTACAACTGCTTGGCTTTAGCTCCGTGATTTACAGAGGTTCATGAAAGCAACATGTAGGCTGCCTGCAGACGAAAGCTGCAGCTGCAGCGCCGGGAAGTTTCAGTCTTTTGTCCCACTACCAGAGGAGGTTTAGCTCGCCAGCACATGAAGGTCCAGCGCCAGAATGGGTACCAGAACCAGAGTGGGTTGAGTGGGCAGTGTTACTGGATTCGACAGGCTCTCCTAAATTCATGACATAAGTGCAGATACTGTACTGAGGATGCAGATGGAAGAAAAGAGACAGCGTCCAAGCCAGAGGACTGGCAAGAGTTACTGGGAGACAGCTACACTAAATAAATGACTGCAGACAGACAGAGCAGTTGTAGGACATCAGAGAGAAAACCGGAGGACATTTTCTCTGTAAAATATGAGCTAGTCTCACCAAAATTGCTCTTCTGTGTGACTTAGTCACGTGCATTGTTAGGTTTCATTTTTGAAGCTGCAGGTCATGGTCAAGTTACATTGTTGCTTAAACACCATAACTCAGGAAAAGGAGATTACAAGCATGTTCACATTTAGTCAGTTACTAAATTGGTGACACTAATCCTGAGTCTCCATCTTGAAACTGTGCTGATTGTTAAGATCTCCTGTGCTGCTGGGTTGAAAATATGCGTAATACACCCAAATTTTAAAATTTATAGGCATTTTTTGCAGCAACTTTCATATCTGGAGGAAATTCACAGTCGTATCTAAAGCTTCGTGTCACATACAAATCAGCTTCAGCAGCCAAGCATTGTTCAGCAATTTGACTCTGTTTTTTTGTTTCTTGGGAGAGTCCCACCAACACAACATAGACACACACACATAGACACACACTTTTGCTTGATAGTTGGCAGGCAGACAGGTAACACGTGATTCTGAGGCAAAGGAACTGACAGTTAACAAGGAAGGAAGTTTTCCCAACTCAGTTGATGAGGGAGGTCTGCTTACTGCTGTTGCAGACAGGCTCCTGCTCCTGCTCCTCTTGTGTCCATTACAAGCTCATTGATTTTGCTGCTATTAAGCTTCAGGTGATTGTTTTTGCAACCTGTGACAAAGCTCTCTATTAGTCCTCTGTTCTTTTCTATAAAAATAGTTTCTAGGCGAAGACAGCATGTTTCTCACTGGAAATATTCAGTGGAATCCAGTGCTTTAAGTGGTACGCAGAAGGACCCGACCGATACGGGATTTTTGGGGCCGATGCTGATACCTACAATTGGGAGTATGAGAAAATTGCGATATTCGATATACATCAACTGATATTGTGCATATACAATATCCACTGAATGTGGTTATTGTAATTATTGTACTTGTGACAAGATATGTAATGGAGGCGAGGCATCTTATGTCTTAGGCTTTATTTTAAACTTGAGTGCACTGAAGAATAAAAATGACACCTTTAAGTAATTAATTAATGAGCCGCAAACTACGTAATTACACCATTCTTAATCACTAGTCCAAGCATTTCTTCCAACCTTAAAAACAGTTTTAGTATCGACGCATATTGGTGAACTATATGCTGATACGGATATATCTGTGAAGACCCAATATCGGCTGATAACTGATGCCAACTGAAATATCGGTCGAGCTCTAGTATGTGCTACCCCTTTTTCCAGATTTTCCCAGCACCCTTTCCTGTTCTCTCAGCTCATGACAGTTCTCAGCGCTAACAGAGCGTCTCTTAGCAATTCATTACATTAGGATGGACTACATGATACTTGCCTCTCTCTTTTCTCATGGAGGTCGGGACACTCACTTGTTTGTTATTGCGAAAATGGGACGTCTCATTAACACCACATCCACGTGCTAACACCGGGATTAAGGGTGTGTGTGCACTCCGCAAAGGCTCCACTGGGCGTTTGCTCCGTGCTCCCTCCACTGGCTGCACGTCAGAGTGAGTCACAACAGTGTTGGATAAACGGTAGAAAAAGGAATAAAAAATAGACAGTAATGTTTGCGTGACAACACAAACCGAAACGGATTATGAAGATGACACAGCTCTCTGACAGTCAAATATAAATACACAAATACAGAAAACTAAAAGAAGGCGTTGTTTGTTTAATAAATTAATCATGTGAAAATCAGCATTATCTTCTAGTATCTTTTATTAACTGTAAAACGTAGACTGTTACTTGATGATTTGCCAATACCGGTCACCATTTACATGCCAGCAGGTGAATAAGGGGTGTACGGGCACTTACTTTTTTCTATTTAAAGCACTGGTGGAATCATAAATGTACATATTGTATGACTTTGGACAGACATCAATATAAACGGATGTTTGACTGGTTGGTCAAGGTTCACAACCGTAAGGTGTTATTTCTGGTTTTCTGGTCACATAACACTTTTTGGGTCTTTTCAAAATCTAGTTTTACAAATAGTCCAGTAAATCAAATTCCGAGAACAAATGCACATTAGGTTTGAAAATCTGCCTTTTACATGAACATAACCAAAATTTCAAGAGACGTTTTAAATGGAAACTTGGAAAAATGTTGGTGTGTGACACCTAATCAAACCAACCATTTCCTATCGCAGTGGCTCTTTACAGTTACACCCCCTTCACATGCAGAAGCACAAACAGCCACTTTCGCCACTCTTCATCTTCACCCATCAATCGTCTGCACCTCTAAAGGCATTAACAGATATATCCTGCAAATTGTTTCTGCTTTTTAAGAGACTGAATGTGTTTGTAATTAAAGTCA
Source organism: Naso annulatus (assembly GCA_029783625.1). Classification (NCBI taxonomy): domain Eukaryota; kingdom Metazoa; phylum Chordata; class Actinopteri; order Acanthuriformes; family Acanthuridae; genus Naso; species Naso annulatus. The sequence goes on along the minus strand of JAPZDX010000015.1, from coordinate 3,569,755 downwards.
AGTGGCTCTTAAGCACTTCACCAACAGATTTGAGTCAAATGTGGAGTTTGCGAGACTGCTGGGGTCAAGGACGTTATGAGTTTGTATGTCCTTTTTCGAGCACGTTGGTGAACTTGAGTGACATCGCTTTACAAGGTGTCTGGGTCCTCGAGTCTTTTAAATCAGCACAAAGAGACTTAAGCCTAAACACTGTGAGATTCTGCAAAGTGATGTGAGTAAACTGCAGGTCTTTGATGCCAAACATGTTGGTGAGTTGAGCTCGAGTTTGGGACAAAATGTTTTTTCATACTTCCTTTGCCCTTCTATGTGGATCAACTGTTCCACTTATTCTATATTGTTGCAGCTCCACAGCCCGGCCTGCTCTGCGATGGTTTACACATTTAGCAGAGTGTTTATACACTGCACATTCTCATGGCAGGTTAGAGCAAAACATACTGTAAGGATTTGGGTCAGACAGCTTTCTCTTTTTGCTCCGCGGTACAGACACAGCACAGTGCGGAGGAGTACTGTGCAGAAACAAATATACATGTCAGGACGTTCATTTCGGGAATTCATTCCTTTAACCTGTAACCTAATCTGCTTACCTTCATGTAAACAACCCTAACTCTTGCACTGAAATTTAAGCACAGCCCTAACAAAACAGGTTTCATCTTCTTTCCCGCATCTCAGAGCAGATACAGATCATGTGGCTTCAAGGTGAGGCTCGGCCTTCCCAACAGTTCGGTCATATGACGACTCGGCCCTCCTCTCTCTGTCCGTTTTGACCTGCTAATCTGCCTCTCTGTCTTAACGATTTTCTTTATCTCCATCACATTTACTCTCTGGATCTTTACATCCCTCCTTTGTTCTTCTCTGTCTTGCGTGCCTCTTCTTCATCTTGGACTTTCCCTCACAGCCTCTTTATCTTTCCACTCTTGGTTTCCACTTTAAAGGTAGACTCAGTATCATCCTGATAGCATTCAGATCCTGATGCAGCTGATCACTGATAGTGTTAACTGGGATGAGTTCCAGTGCAGGCATATATATTTCATTTATTTGTATTCTTATACAGATTATTGAGTAACTTATCCATTTATGCATGTTGGTGCGTGCTTTGGACTTATTATGTCTTATTATGACCTATCATGTCTCGAGCCAAAGTTGCTGGGCTTTATTTAAACTTTGCCGTAAAATAAATGAAGTATGCAGAGAGATCAGACATCTTGTTTAATGCAGTTAAACTGGCTGTACACATCCCATTTGGCGTCCCCTCCGTCCAGCAGTATGCTAACGATTCATTTGTGCGGAAGCAGGTCACTAATCAAAAGACAGCTTCCTTTATTTTCAAGTTTCCTGGCTCGACTCAGACAGAGATATTTGTTTCTATTAATGCAGGTCTGATAAACTACAGGCCCACTGCAGCTCAGTTTCCTAGTTAAAATAGTTTGTTAGTTCAAGTGTATCTTACCCGCAGAGGTAGTTCTTAAGCATTGTCGGTTTGTTGTCTATGTGTTCAATATGCTTTGTCTTTTACCTAACTAAAATTGAGCATCTGTAAAATCTAGGAAGAAAGGAAACTGGAGAGTTGCTTACATGTTAAATGTATTGGTTCCTACAACAGTTAATTTAGCTACTGGACTATTAAATCTGCCCAAGACGTTGCATATGTGCTACCTAGTAAGTCAGATGAATGTTTAAAAAAGTTTTTTGCCATCAACATGATTATTGTTCCTAATTATAACTAAATACGAAAACCAGTGAGGATGAAACTTGGTGATAATGGTTTTTACCAACATAAAATACTGCGAGTTCCTGTAATCCTTCACAAGGGGGTAGCGCACACACCCACTGTCCTTGAACTGACTTAATGCGAGAGGGGCATCTGCAGTCAAGGAGGGAGTGTTACTCCATGTATCAGAGTCGTTGATTTGATCCCTGTCTCCTTCAGTCTGGATGTCGAGTGTCCTTGGACAGGATACAAAAGCCCAAAATGCTTCTGATGGCTCTACCATCATGAGTGTGTGTGTTTCATGTTTATGTTTCTATTGAGCATGTTTGCTCTTTGTACTTCCCTGTATGCGGGTAAATGCTGACCTGTGTTGTAAAAATGCTGTGTGTGATCAAAAGTCCATTTATAGTTAAAGCCGTGTCAAAGTTACACCGTCTGTTTGGCTTCTTGTTAACCTGTGAGATAAAAGGCCATCGTAGGCCGTCTTAATGCTGGACACATGGCATCAAAATGTTTTCCTGACCACAGATGTTACTGTCTTTCTCCTTCCACAAAAACTTCTGAAAAACCTGATTTTTATTAAAGGTTCTGTGCAGAGGACTTTGAACAAGAATATGGCAGCAAACAACAATTTGCTATGCAAAGATTAGAACGGGGAAGTGGCATCCTGAGCGGAAAATGAACTATCACTTTCTCTGTGAATGTTGTAATCGGAGCTTCGCTTGTTTATTTTGGTAGCCAGTCTGGCAGTGCGTGCATGTTAATACGTGTTAGTGCATGTGAATCCCACCCCGTGAAACTGTTGACCCTCCCTGTGTTTAGAAAGAGACAAATTGTACATTTTACGTAAGCTAGCGTGCAAGGGCAGTCAACATGGGTGTTTTTTTCTGGGTGGTAATGTTCAGTTCAGCCTCTGATTGACTGCACTCACCGGAGAATTAGCCTTCCCTTATCTTTGTATGTGAATTTGACAAAGTAGATTTTCCCTCAAGTCAGCAGTCTACATGGACAAAGAATGACTAGTTATATAACAAAACTTGACAGTGTGGATCGGCACCTCTGTTGCTCATTGCTGCAGATGTTGAGAGGTGAGAGCTATGATAAATCAATTTTTTCCTCAGAATGCAGTCGGACTCCAGGTGTTTACTCCTCCAGAAGCTCCAGCTCTGTCCCGGCTCTCTGTGCCGGAGCTCCCCGGTGCTCAGCAGCTGTCAGGAGGAAACAGCTCTGTCACTCTGCTCCACCTCGTCCTCGCCATACAATGGTTGCCAAGGCCACAAATTGTTTTTGTGTCAAAACCCATAAAGGTTTCATTTCAACCAGAGTAGATAATTGTTAGTGTAAAGACAAGACGACAGTTTCAGTGTGTTTTACATCGTTTCTGTCCAGTTTGAATGATTTGCGTGATGAAAGTACTGTTTCTGTCAATAGAGTCCAGTGGCTAAAAGGACAACAAAGCAATTTCTAGATAGGGGAAGGTGTTACCATTGCAACAATTTGTTTTGTTCTGAAATGCTGGCAGCGCGACATTTGATGTCAGTGAAGGTCGTACACAGAAATTTTAGACTTTCGCGTTTCATCCTGTTTTTACACAAATGATTCTCAAGGCAGTGATACCAGTGAGGCTGCATTTAAAGTACCTCTCACAGCTCACAACAGATCTCATCTGGTTTGGACAAAACTACCTGTTGTGTAATCACAGCTCACATACTGTGGAGCGGCCATCTTCGTTTTCTGCTTATGGAATGAGATACCTGTAGCTGACATCTGTGTGGACTTATGTGTCAGGTTAGTGGCCACCTTTGATATTTGAGCTGGCAGATGTTCAGGTGGCCTCAAGGGAAAAAGTGTTGTTCAGAATTTAAACCGCACACAAGCACACACACAAAAGAAAAATGCAAACTCAATCCCTACTTGTCCCAGGTTTTGGTTAAACTCTAACCCAGACATGAAACTAATCCTAACTTTAATCTTTACCCTAAAGACAAAATTCTAACCCCAAACTTGGCCTTTGAGGTCTGTTTTTCCAAAAATGCCATTGCGTCCCACACAAATGCTGCTTAAGAACCCCATATATCTTCAAAATGTCACCTTTTGAAGAGAAAAAAGAAAAAAAAAGGCCTTTTTCATCTTTAGGAAATGCATTTTGAAGGTAATCCAGTGTTTTTTTTTAATGGTTAATTTTGCTCACATGCAAGAAATTTCTCAAACCATAAAAGAGCGCTTAACCCTTCAGATTATTTTTTAGATTAAAAAGACCAAAATTAGGTGGATTTTCTTTTCAGCCTTCACACAAATCGTCTGAAAGTCTCATTGCAGAGCTTAAAATTTGCTTGAGAAAAGTAGTCTGACCGTAATTAGTCATACTGAGATAGCCCGTAATACTGATATTATTATAATCTGTCAAAGATAATGCACTTGATAGGATTGATTTAAAAAGAAGTGAGGTGGTGTTCGTGTGACTCATACACTGAGACTTTAGAAAGGTATGTGTTGGTTGTGAACGTGTATTGAGCAGGTATTTGTTTATTTGTTTTCATATTTAAGGGAGACCTATTAGCTATTACCAGAGGCAGTTAGCTAGTCTTCCTGGGGTCTAATTAATGTATTAATGAAGGTATTAATGTTAAAACAATCTTTCAGCCTTATATTGTGAGACCAACACAGGTTCCCTGTTGTCAACAGAATGGATACATAATCCTTGTTCCTCTTAAGTGATGGGCCTCGAGTTGATGCACATGTACAAATAGATATATGTTGTTTATCCACTAGATGCATAACAGCCCAGTTTTCCTGGGATCTATGTCCAATGAACCAGATTTATGCTTTATGCTGAGGGATTAGCAGGAGTCCTGCTGAAGAGTCCATGGCATAGGTTTTGATCCTTAGTTCAGCGACAGATTTCAGCCACTGATTACGTTCCCACGACACTATACAGCTGCATCATAGGTGACCAAGCTGCACTGTGGTATTTAACACAGTAACTACAGTTTTATTTCGAGTGTTCATATTTCATAGAGGGTTATGGCCCTTCATGGAGTAGAGCAGAGGAGTAACAGGTGAAGTGCACTTGACCTGTCTTTCTTCTGCTCTACAACGACAGTGTTGTCCTTAAGATGCTGATGATATCAGTTCTGGTTACAGACAGGCTCCATAGCGAACAAAGTGTGACAGATTCAGTCGTTAGCTGAGCTAGAAACAGTCTTCAGCTTAAACAAAATCGCTGATGTTTTCTGATCACTGTTTTTTATGCAGTTTGCGGTAAGTGAGATACTGTAAAACCAGTACCGTTTTCATGCAAAGTGTGACATCCACCAAAAATTCCTTTTAAATGCTACAATGCTTGTCAGCAACCAATCACATTGTAACATAGGAGGCAGTTTGTTTTTGTCTGCTCTGATTAACTTGGCATGCACTTAAAAAAGCAGTCATAATTTTGTTTTATTGAAGACTCAACTTGTTTTTACTTCAGTGTTCTTCATCACTGCTTTGGAAGAAGGAAAACAGGACTAAAGGGCAAACCAGCTTTAAAAGTGACATATTTTCTTTAGAAATAGCTTAAGTGCCGTTGGTGGATCAAATTTATGCCAACGTAAAGAGTAGTTCATGTGAAAGCCTTGAAATAACTGATAGATATTCTTCAGTGAGTCTACTTTGGCACCTTAACAACAAAACTTTCAAATGTTAAATCTGGAAAAAGAATTGGCTGTGCTGGTAGAATTGACTGAGGCTAGCTCTAACTAGCCTTCCCCGCTAACTTTGTGATGTGGAGCAACGGAGGGTCACACACAAACCTACAGAACTAAAGTTACATCCAGGTAATTTATATTTGACTCTGTTTCATTACTGAACAGGGTACCACCGCATGTGTTCAGCATGTTTGTCCATTCACAGAGAGCTGATAAAAAAATGGGATTGAAGGTTTTGCAGAGGACATCAACATTATCTGTACACTTGACAGACTCCAGAAACTGAAGGTGCCACTGGTACCAGAACATAAACACAACTAGTCTTTCACAGTTCTTGAGTTCTTCACATCGAATCTTTGTAGCCATCGTAGCTGCCAGCTTGTTGTTCGAGTAGGTGTACATGAGCCACTGTGCAAGTGTCAAGGTGGTAGCGGTGAGGCAGATGGGATTTTCATGCAGTATTCTTGCGTTAATCTCCCAGCAATTAAACCTTAATGCCGTAAAAGGATTTTTTTAATTGTTAACAATGGAACATAATAAATCTTTGTCATCTGCGGTTGTCTAGAATTGCATCATCGGTGCTTTTGCGTCATGACAGGGTTGTAAACCTGAGGTCCCTCCTTATTCTGTAGAGCTGCCTTGTTCAAAGCAATTGCCAAATGAATCATAAAAAAAACCTCCCCTCAACACAAGTCCAGTTTTGCATTTTTAACTACTTTAACTGTGCTCGACATGCCTGTTGCAAACATTTTGTGGCCTTGCTCTTGTCTCTGCCTTTCATCTTAACACGGCCGTTTGGTCATTTTATAAGCTCCTCTACTTAAGGACGAAATGTTTTGCTCTCGAGTACAATATAAACAAAGGATGAATAGCCTTAACGATGAGTGCAGAATAGATGCAGGGTAAATGCACAAGTGGGGGCTAATTTTAGAACTAGTTTATCTTCTTTGTCACATCTTTTCGATCAGCACTGAAAAGATAAGAGCCTTGTGGTTGTTAAAAGCCCAAGGGAAAGAAAACCCAAATGCAAAATACCGTTTTGGCAGTCAGTGGTAGGACCTCTTGCCATAGCGTGTGTGGTAGGAGTTGTGATTGCTTTGTTTACCTCTAATAGGTATTGCAAAACACTAACGAGCTAACAGGGATTAGATGTTGGAAAGCATTTGCACTCAAAGTACATTGCATGCCTGCAGAAAGCTTGGACTGTCAACAGAACTGTTACAGTAACATCAAGCGAAGGCAAATGAGGCTTCAGGGGAAATTTAAATAGCTGCATTTATTTTAAATGTATGAATGTGGCAGACAAGGGGTGATAAATTCAGGACAGAGTGTAAAATGTGCCAGCTTGCATAACACAACTTCTAGCGCTGTTCCCGTAAATGAAAGAGAAGGGATTTACTTTTTGGAAAGACAGACCTTATATGGTCAGCAGTAAAATAAATTGGGCAGAGTAGTTGTACTTTGCATCGAACTACTTGCTGATATTCCAAGTATGGTGGGCAGCTTCACTTCACTTTCTTACCAAGGTAATAATGACATGAAACGTTTCCTAGATTATCATACGCGTGAAGTGTGAATACAGTGATAACGAACAGAACAATGTGTCAAACTTGGTAGTACCCAAAATGTACTTAAAAAAGGTAAAGAGTGGAGAAAATATCAGCTATTTACACACAGTTTGTTGTATTTGAATACAGAGAATTAAGTAATTGAGACTGTGTGTACACATAGAGCATGATGAACATCAACAAAACCCACAGAATTCATCCTTAAGGGAAAAATTAGGGATATCTGTCTTAGATTTCTTGGCAATCCATCTGAAGTTGTCATGAATCATCAAAGTAAGACTCTTCCAAGAATGTCAGAAAAATGTTCTGGTTTACCCTCCTAATCAATTGAAGTATGTTGGTTTGGATCAAAGTGGTGGACTGTCTGCACATCAGGCAGACAGACATTGCTATCCCAAGAGTTGCTAGCACGGCTAAAAAGTCCAGTTTGGCCATGCACAGAGCTCTCACTGGCTTTGCATCCACACTTATCAACGATGATGTTTTTAACATGTAATTTGCAGCCCTAGTATTACACTGTAAATGTTTAATTAGTTGCATACCACATAAGTCAAGATTGAGTTATTAGAGCGACATTAGACCGTCAAAAATGTTTCTTAAATACCACCAATTAGCTTAAAATTTGATTTTGTACAAACCAAGTCATGAGATGCCCACCTGAGCTGTTTTTAATCCAAACGTGCGGATCCTCTGGACGGAAAAGCATGTGTTGTGTGTCACACTTGAATAAAGATTCAGAGTGAATTATGATTTTCTTCCTTTGCATCTAATCTCCAAAATATACTAGCATTGTAATACATCCATCCAGGTCCACACGTGTTTAGCCTGCTGACAGATGCGCTCACTTATCGGTATGCTCCCTCTTGTGGCATAAGTGGGAAACAACATGTCTTCATATGTACAGAGATTTTTATTGGCTGTCAGCGTTTTCATTGTTCATCAAATGAACTCTGAAAGTGATCCCAACGATATCGTCCACCACGGTCGTTGTTGTTGTAGTTGTAGTGTGGACTCTGCCATCAACTTAAATTGGAACTCAGTTATTGTTCCTGGTGTGGAAGGCCCTATTCCTCAGAAGAAAGGGCAGAGAAAAAAGAAAGATGGAAAGCAACCTTGTTGGTTTTTTAAACAGACTAACTTTGGTCTAAATGCTCAGCAGTTGGTTTGGGACAAAGAAGGATGTGAGTTATTTTGTCACTCGTATTTATAATATTGCAGCTATTCACCCTGGTGTGACTGGAGCCTTAATGTGTCCAGGAATGACCAGATGATAAAAGTCATTCCTGTGTTTGTTTTAACGTGAAAGTGCTTAAGTGCTGGTTTGGATGGAGGAGGCTGCAGTGTGTTATGCAAAAAAAAAAAAAAAAAAGTAGCAGGAGTTTAGTCCCATTTCAGAAAGGACATCCATCTTCCACAGTCAGTGAGTGGAAGTCGGGTATGTATAGGCGTCAAGCTTGACGGGAGCCTTGCTGTATGGACAAAACATTCTAAAAACTGTGACTTAAGCATCGTGAAAGTGAAGACAATTTTACTTTTATACCATTTTCTACAGTAAAGTTTTTGACACTTAGACCATTTGTGTTGACATACTGAACACATTGCCAGATAGAGTATTTACTCATAGCTTGTCGAAGCACAGCTATTTGTGGTAGACAGACAAACTTTCTGTATTAGCAGTCAGAGGCTTAGAGATACTGAGAGAATAAGACCAAATTTACAGCCAAAAAGTTGACTGGAGGTCATTAATCATCTGACACGGTGCTCTCTACTGTCAGATATCAAGAAGTTTAACATACCTGAAACATTTAATTTAGAAATCATGTAACTGTTGTTTAGCAAAAGCAATATCCACTCTGACATAGAAAATAATTTAAATGTGTTGTCAGTCTTCATAAAGTACTGTTCATGTCGGGTATTAACTGATTGTACAATAAGACTCAGGTCAGGACTTGTCTCCTGGTATCTGAGGGCAAAGTGCTCACTTGCTCCAGCTTAAACATTTTGCATCTCACTTGCAGGTATTAAATTCTGTGTGGGGAAGATTTTAAAACAGAAGCCAAAACTAACACCAAAGTGTAACCTGGGCTTATGAGAATGAACTTGGTGTCTCTGATATGTAGCAGGTGAGACAGGAGGCTTTTCTTAGTTGCTGCACAACATGTCAAGTCAAGTCAATTTAAATTATACAGCACCAAATCACAGTTGTTTGGTAATAATGGCGAGGAAAAACTTCCCTTTAACAAGCAGAAACCTGGAAACAGAACCTTAGAGGTAGGCAGCCATCTGACGTGACCTGCTTGAGAGAAAGCAAACAGCAAAACAACAAAACTTATAATAGAAATATTGTGTTACTTAAAGAGAATGTTCTCACAAGTCACATTGAACTTTCGGTGATCCTAAGCTAAGCCTAATTTATGCAAAACGTTGGCCGTGTGACCACAGCAAGGTATTTTAATAGTCAGCAAGCTAATTCTGTAATGTCTCTTATACAGCAATATGCAATATCAATATCATAAAAGTTTGCTAAAGTTAGTTAATGTTAGCCACCAAAAGCTACTGGTCCTAAAAGACAAAAGTTGTAAAAGGAAACCATTATTAAACACGGACATGCATCATTGTTTATCAATTTAAAAGTGGAGTCAGTGGGATTTTACTTCAAAATAAAATGTAGACATATACAAAAGTAATGCCGCTCAATCATCACTTCTGGGCCTCTGTATATGTAGGTTGGTGACTGTGTATGGAGACAAACCGCCCTCTGCCTGTATTTTGATGTTTTGGCTGACTCAGGACCTGCTCAGGA
>JAPZDX010000015.1:3233730-3246082 GCA_029783625.1 Naso annulatus | reverse complement strand
GCAATTTAGTGAGGGCGAGGAACTTTAATTAAGAAACTGTGGATTTTCAGTCATGGGAAGGTACATTTTCTATCCAACAAATGTCAAACAAAACAAAGTACCAAGTAAGGGCTGCAAAATTCAATCTAAACACTACTTAGTTTTAGAAAATATACATTTAATTTGATAAAAACACGTATCAAAAAAAGAAAATATCACAAATTTTCATGTGTAATCAATTTTTTAGTAATTTTATTTAAATAAGAGATTGCAAACTGTCGCATATACAGCTGACTTAAAAGGATTTTTCACCTTAAAACTGAGAAGAAAAAGAAAGAAAGAAAGAAAAAGAAAGAAAGAAAGAGCTGCTGTTTTGGTCAAAGGTGGTCACATCACTAATTATAGTCGTTCACCACAAGCACGATCTGCAGGCAAAAGAAAACGCAGTAAAATCAGGCAGTGAGCAGACTGCAAGAAATGGAAATCACCTGTACTGCAAATATATGTACAAAATACATTTTTGCATCAAAGGGTGGAAAATCAGCACCTGCTCATTTGTTTTGCCTGCCCCGTGGATATTTATGCATTTGCTTTTGCGTGCTTTGGGGGCTGAAGGGGCTTTGACTGCAGCGAGTGACAAGTGGAAAAAGAGAACATACAAGAGGTAAGTTTGAGTTTAGTGTTTAGTTTTAGCTTTTCACATACTTTTAGCTTTGAACATACAATAGCATTAGGGAGAATTTAATTGAGGAAAGTGCAGATTGTGCAGGTGATTCATTGAAAAAAAAAAAGAAAAAACTTCCCTCAGAACTTGACCAGACACAAAAATGATGCTGCCACAACTAAGGGAATTTGAGATACGACGAGTTGGCAGGTGTTTATGGTGTTCAAATTTATTTTTATTTTCACTTTATTCTGAATTTATACAAAAGATTATTGGCTTTTTAAATTTTGATTCAGCCCTAATTATGAGATCTATCAACCTACTAAAAAATACCTACTTTGAAAGGTCAGTCTACGTAGAATTTACTCTATGTTTTGTATCTACATTTTGTAAATAAGACCAATTGAAAGGGCTGGTTCACCAAAATAAGTTTTAGCCATGCAGATGGTTATTTGTTTATGTTTTTAGCTTTATGCCTCTATATTTAAAAATTTGTAGTTCTCACAGCACTGAAAGAAAAAAATTAAGAATAAGTACTGAAAAACAAAAAACAACATCAATTTCCGGGAACATCCACTCTAATTACTGCACTAACAATACTTTCATGGTGCATTAAGAGCATCTGGTCAAAGTCTGAAAATACACTCTAAGCCCAGCAAGGATGCTGCAGTGTTGATGACATTCAATAGGCAAAAAGCCTCTTCTACTTCCCAAAATAATTCTCTCACTTTGAACAAGAGTCTAATGCAAAACACACAGAAAATAACAGTCTGATGAAGCTTTGACGATGTACAATTTACACCTTTACATAAAGATTCAGAAGCCATAAATAAAGCATCTCCCCTACAAACAAGAGTCTGACACAGGATAAATTAATTTCATCGTTCTCTTTGACTCTGCAGGTTTCGTGCAGGTGTGACACTGTATCAGAGACTGCCAACTCTCCAGCGTCTCCCCCTGAGATTTCTCAGAAATATGACCAAGAACATTAAAGCTGTCTTTGACCGCTGCCATGGTGAAGGGCTAATGGGTAATATCTCGTGTTATGCTGACATTTTCATCCTAATCACAGGGACTCTGGGTAACGCAGCCCTGCTTTGGCTATTTTTAAAGGAAAGGAAATCACTGTCTGCCTCACATGTAGGTACAGCACTCTCAACCAGCTCTGTAGTGTTTCATTTAAAGTTATGAAATATTCCTCTGTAAAACAGATACGTATCTGAATATCAAGGCAGATATTCAGGCAATGGACAAGATTGTGGTATTTTTAATCAAACTGCATTCATATTCAAATATCTGTTTAATAGAAGTTAAATTCTGAAATGTTTCTCGAGATGCCGATCGGATTTTAAACAATGAGCAGCTAAAGACTAGGAAATTTCAGTCAAGATGATTTGGGATTAGAGTGAGGTGGATTTAATCCGGTTAAGAAGCCTCTGATCTGGTCAGGTTCTTACAAGGTAAAAAATTGTAAGACAGACAATTTTCTAAATGTCTACGTCATATCAAACTCACACTTTTAAGTTTTAGATAGAGAATATTTCTTTAACAAAAACGCTGCTGCGAGGGAAAAGGATGCCCGGCTGATCCTGCTTCCATCCCACCTTTTAACAGACATACAGCCACTTATTAGGCAGTAAACTGCCTTTGGAAGAAGATCAAAAACATAAGTTACAACACACAATTCTCTCCCTAACCTTGATTCTACTTATTTTGACCCTGTGCCGAAACTTGCCTTTCAGGTTCTAGGTGTGAATCTTGTTGCGATGGATCTTATCTTCCTGTCTGTAATTCCCTATACTTTGTTTCATGACATTCAAGAACCACAAGTCAATCATTCAGGTAAACACCTCTGGAGATGGGTCATTTGAAGCGCAACATTTCTCATGGCAGACAAGTTTTCAAGCCTAACCATGTAATTGTCTATCCATTAGATGTTTCAGCCAGTGAGGGGGACTATGACACAGTGTATGCAGTAAGGGAAGTCTCCAGCATGTTCAACCTGATTGGCTGTCCCCTGCTGCTGGCCTGTATGTGTATGGAGCGCTACCTGGCCATCCTAAGGCCTGTGCTGTACTTGAGAGTGAGGAAGATGGAGTACCGATTTGCTGTCTGCACTGTGGTGTGGTCTGTCACCTTGTCTTTCTGTCTGGCTACAGGTAAGTGTTGGGTTCATAATGAAATACAAAATGTTACATAAGTAAAAAATGCAACCACAGTGATAAAACATACAGGAAGTATAAACAGATATTAAAAGTTGAAACCTATTTTTACATAGTTTCACAGTTATTAAAGGTACTGTAAGTGATTTACACTTTGTCAAAATAAGTGTTGAATAGCTCCACATTCTGACAGCCAACACTGATAATAGAGTTCGGTCAGTGATGTGGGTCTCACAGTCTCTCCGTTCCGCAGTAAACCGAAAATACATTTCTGGAATCCTCTCTCCTGATTGGATGAGAGTGGGAGCAGGACACCAGAAAATGTCTTGTCTGTGTACGGCAGAGTGGAGGACCCATGTTCCCGAAAAAACACTCGATATACGTGATGTCTGTCTGAGTGTAGAGCTATTTAACACTAGCAAAAAATTTTAAATACCCCTTACAGCATCTTTAAATTAAAAATTCATCCCTGTCCATGTCTAGATTAGCCTTGTCAGTATCTATAATAAAAGTGAATATTTAGACTTCAGAAGTACCAGGACAGCAGGTTGTTAATACTAACTGTAGTTCTCATTTTGAGAATAAAACCAGTTAGAAAAAAATGAATGAATTTCATTTCAGAGATGCTTCTCTCCAACATTTTCATTCCCTTTGTTTCTTTTTTTTACAGCTTTTTTGAGCAATTTAACTTTAATTATGTTACCTGTTTCCATCATCATCTCCTGCCTCTTCATCCTAATGCTCGCCTGTCTTGGGGGTATGGTCTGTTCACTGCAGCAGCAAAGCCCTGCCCACACCACATCTGGTAACCAAGCCCACTCCGAGTCACCCCTAAAGAGACGGGCAGTGGGTAATGTGTTGGCGGTGGTGGCACCTACAGTGATATCCTACCTCCCAGTCCTGGGAATGGTTTTCCTGTACTTATTTTTATATAATACAAATATCTTTGTAAATCAGATTATATGTAATGCCTTTGAGTTTTCCATTATTTTCCCCAAGTTTGGTGTGCTCATAGGTCCGCTATTCTATCTCTCCAAGGCAAGGCAAATGTGCTGAGTCAGCAGAACAGAGGGGACATTTGATGAAAAGAGACACGGTGCTAAAATCAGAATTGTGATATTGGCACTGATATCATTAAACATTAAATGAAACTCCTTTTTGTTTTTTGTTATCAGTAAACACAGAAAGCAAAATTTTTAATCATTCTTTTCAGTTAAGGCCTAAGAATGTAAGATGTAAGTGACCACAGAGTTGGATTAGTCAAATTCATACTAGAAACCAATATATATTCTATCATATTTAATGTATTGGATTTAGAAGATTTAAATCTTAGGAAAATACAACTACATCATCCACATAATGCTGGAGTTTAAGTAAAAAAATATAACTTGACAGCTAGTGCATTGCCTTGTTCAATTAAAGTTTTTTTGTTCTTTGCTAAGGCCAACTTTTGTATTGTTGGTACAAATGTAAGTGACTTAAGAAGATAGATTTAGCACTATATTGTTTGCAATTTAAAATCTGTCACAATAGCACAATACGCAAAGTCAGTCTGTTTCTTAACAGATTGTAATTCACTTTCTTGTTCTGGTCTTGTTCTGTTGCATTCATTTCCTATGAAATATATGCTTGTTTATTTGATTAATGTCAGGTAGGCTAGGCTAAATAAAATAAGAATGTCTCTTCTTTTTTCAAGGTACCAAATACATGTTATATTGACCAACAGCCTTGTTCTTTTAACTTGTTTAAACTAGTTTAAAACCTTGTAAGTGATTGTAACAGTGATTTCCACTTCCTGTTTGGAACTTGTATTGCATTTTAAAGGCAAACTCTATTAAAGAAATAATTATGGAAGTATTTTGCTGCTGGCAATATGAAGGTTTATTGCAATTGGGTTACCTATTTGGTAGAAATGTGCTGTTAGTTTTGAAATTGGTGCCTAGTGGTTAGAGAAAAGAGAGAAAAGGTATTTTCTTCATTTGTAGAGTTTTTGGCACAGAAGACAGTGGGAAAGGCCAGGCCCATGGAAGACTGAGGGAAGATAAACAACATTCACAGCAATATACTACCGATTTTAGAATAATACAAAGCTGGTTGCTATGTTATTAAAGCTGTCTTTGAACATTGCATAGATGAACTGTGAATGGGTTTCCGAGATGAGTGAGATGAAGCACTTTATAAGCAGGACATGTCCACTTTAACTTAGCGGTGTTTCAATCATGAAAGTTTTTTTAAGACAATTATGGCTGAGCACATTACTACAGCCATCTTTTTGTAACCTTTGTAACAGAGTGTGCACAGACTGTGAGAAGCTAGCCAGTAGCTATGAGTCAGACAAGTCAAATAGCAGTTTGGAGTTGACCGGCGGAATCGACAAAAACAAGTAAACTAAAAAATGAGGAGGAATGCATGAGATTCCTGCCCCGTTCACAACACAACTCATGATGCTATGACACAAATGACCTTACTGTAAGGAAGAAAATTCAAGCCATTTATGAAAAAATGCTTTACTCTCAAATACTTCAGCCTCCATTCCTACAGCAGATACATTAATGACAATTCACACATACAAATATCAGACATTTTGTCTATTGATAGCAGGACATGTTCCATTTGCTTTTGCCCATTTAAATGGCACTGATGAACAGAAAATGTTGTCCAGTACCAACACTTTTGCTTTTAAAGCCAAAGAGAGTGCATAATGGCTGATTTGCGATTGAACCTTGTCAGAAACAACATGTATTCAAGGCAACACAATCACAAAAATTCAAGATTAGAGGAACCAGTGATATAACCAGGGCTTACATGTGCTGTGTGAAGGCTGGTCACTGAGTTTTTAAGTACAATGCACGCTTACATACTCTTACACTGCTAATACGAGTTTACAGTCCATCCCGGGTGTTTTCCTGTGATAACTTAAAGGTAATCTCACTCTTCCTCTGCCCCAGGTGACTGTCATTAACTGGGTTTGAAATGCGGTCATAAGAAAAATAATTAAACTGATAATGTGATCATTCATGATTGTGGCCACACTCCTTTCTCAAACCTCAAACGGTCTTGTGGCTGCATTAAGTCTGTCCTCTGCCTTTCCACTGATGAGTTTTCATAAGTTTGAGTTTTTGCTCTTAGTTTGAATCACCATATCATGTTTTGCTGTTAAACCGTTCCTGTTGTGTTTGCGGAGAGTATATGATGTTGGCAAGTTTCTCCTTGTACAAAAGAAGAGAAACCACCAAACAACAAAACTGATCCAAAATAGCTGGGGGGGGTTTTGTTTATTTTTTTTCCTCGATATTGAGATGATTCAAGGGAACTTTTTTTTTTTTTTTTTACAAAATGCATTTGTCGTCATTGGACATTCAGAAAATAGACAGACTGCAACATTGCTGTCTCCTTAGCAACATATAAATATAGGGACTATAAGACATGACGACAGTATTAAGTTATGTCCTAAGAACATGTTGGTTTATCACATACTGAAACATGGACATTCTCCCATCCATAATGGACCTTCCATGTTTTCCAGTAGGTCAGTGTAGATCACTGAACTATCTGGTGTACAGTAAATCTGTGATATGTGAACACAGTATAGGCATACGAGGGCTCAGTCCGTAAGAGCACATTCAATATGAAAACAGACACTTCACAGAACTGATGGAGAAACGCTACATGTTAAGACCATCCTCCACTCAATAATGAGATTTTTTTTTTTTTTTTCAATGAATACTGTAAATGAATACTAGGCTTTTCATTTAATGGATGTGGTTTCACCCTGCAGGCTTGTTTTCACATTACTCTGCTTATGGTAGAAGATTTATCTATGTCGACATACGAGGGGTGAATAATAAGTAATACAGCTCTTCTTACATGCATGTGCAGCCCATCTCTGAAAGTTTGAAGTTTCTGATGTTTGTGGTATGTCTGTTTGGGGTAATTAAAAATTGCAAGTCAGGGTTAAAGGAAAAGTATACTTTTTTGGGACTTTGACTTATTTATCCAAAGTCCCGATGTAAGACAAGAGCATAGATGCCTTTCCTTTTCTCTGTGCCTTCAGTAGTTTGATAGATACTGTCCCCCCGTGTGCAGTTTTGCATGTTCAAAGTCACAAGCTCATCCTGAACTCTCAAACATGCTCCATCTACATGTTGTGACTGTGCATATTCACCACACCATCACAGCTTCACACACTTCACAGCAGACATCTTGAGACCCAACACAGGTGTGACCAAAGAATGGCTTCGTTCCATTAAGTGTCACAGCAAACCAGGTCAATGAGTGAGCGTGCACAGCGCCAGAGCTCTGAAACAAGCTCACCTAAATTGAAGCAGCCATCATTAATGTCATTAACTTCACCAGTGCTTTTCCTGCTCTGACAACTCAAAATGTCCTTCGTGAAACCCATCAGGTTATTTGGTGAACTCGTTTCAGAGCTCTGGCACTGTGCATGCTCACTCATTGACCTGACTTGCTGTGACACATAATGGAACAAAGCCATTCGTTGGTCACACCTGTGTTGGTCCTCAAGATGTCTGCCATGAAACTCATGGGTAGAGACATCGCCATTGTGGGCGAAAATACGGAAGAGCTAGTCTGGGCGTACTGACACTGCGTCTCAGACACCAGCGTGGTTATGCTCCCAAAAACAACAAAAATAATATTATTTCATAGCATGACAAGTAACCTGTGGTGTGTGCACTAGTTCCTCTGTAGTTTTTGGCCCACAGTGACAGTGTCTCTGTAGTGTGGTGAATATGCATGGTCACGACATGTAGATGGAGTGTGGAGCGAGATTTTTGGATGTGTTTTAGAGGACTTTAGACGGCGGTAAAGGCGTCTCCCCATCACCTTTATTGAACATGCAAAACTGCTCGCACTGGGGCGGGTACCTAGTGACCTACTAAACGCACGGAGAAGGGAAAGGCATCTATGTTCTTGTCTTACATAGGGATTTTGGATGAACTGGCTAAATTCTCAAAAAAGTGTACTTTTCCTTTGACGAATACCTCTTCCCTAAATGAAGAAGGAGCTGCTTTTCTAGAGCTCCAAGATGCTGACTTGTGCAAAGAGGGGATTGTACATGAGTTAATGTAAAGCTACTCTTTCTAAGATTGATTTCTTCTATTTTTGGTCATGAACTTCATCAATCACCCCTCGTATAAGCATGATTCGGACACTGTAACTGATGGCCAATTAAGGTTAGGGTGCAACAAGGGAACGAGAAATCTTCAGCACATACAAACAAACAAAAACAACTTTTCAATTAAGGTTGCATCGAGTGGTTTTGAAAATTTGCTCCGTTCCAGCTTTCTTCAACTTACAGAGGAACATTAGGTGAACCTGAGTTTTGCTCACAAGTTGAATGTAGAGCTTGTTTCCACGCCAACTATTTATCCTGGAACCAAAACTGTAAACAGGAGTCAATATTCAAGTATTTTTTCCATTAAAAACAGTCCCAAAGTAAAGCTTTTCTCCATGTAACCCATTTCCTCTGTACTCTAGCGTCAATATCTAGCTTTTAAAATTGGACATCGTGTGCTGGTGGCGCCAGATGTTTGCCTCTCGTAATTTAGGTGTAAAAAAAAAAAATTCTGCCACAATAATTTTATGACGGTATAAATTAAAGTGTTATTATGATGACTTAGCTGGGTTTATGTTTGCTTGTCATATGATGATTCTTCACCAGTCAAAGTTTGTGTGGCTGTGGCAGCTGAAATCTTCCAGAGTTTAACTGGACAAGTGGTGATGTCGGCTGCGGCGCGTTGGCCTGAGGCATCTCCGTAATTGCATATTCAACAATGGGTCTACAATTCTGAAAGGGGGGAGCAGTGGTAGACATTCTTTTTAGCCTTCTTCAGTACTTACTGGACAAAACTTTGGAAAAATATTACTCAGTGGAGTAATTTTACATTATTTGAAAATGTGACTGGAGGGAATATTTAAAAAACAGAGTGAAAAAAAAAATGGAACAATTGTGTGATGAAATAACTTGTAAGTACCGAATGGTTTTGCAAATGTCAAAATGTTTGAGGAGTCTCTCTAGCAGCGCTGCACATGGCAGGAGTCTGATTCTCCTCGGGACCTGTGGGGGTCAATGGGGCCAAACAGAGCAAATAGATTCTTTTGCTGTGGAAAGTCTAAGTTTTATCACCTTGGAGATGCTGAAGTGTCACTGAGGAAGACACTGAATCATCGCGGGCTCAGGACACTTTAACCTCACTTTCCTTTGTGTAAGTCCAAGGGGGACCAACACTGCTATCACAGTCATTATAGTTCCTGTAGAATTTCGCTTTCTGTCTTTGTATGTGTGACATGTTGCGGCCCTTGGTACGAGTCTGTCAGGTTCAAATGTACGAGGCCAGATGAGTCTGTCACTGACTGAACAGCTAAACGTCAAAGTTCTTTGAAAATGACAAGGGCACAAGAGCACATCGGAGGGGCTGAAAGTCTGTGTGCCATCTAGAAAGGCCAGTGTAAATCCTCAAAGTCTCCCGACTGACTCATGTTTACATCCGTCTCCAGCATGCTCATGATGACTGCCATCGCTGCCTCGTCGCTGCTGAAGTTGCTCAGCCCTGGCCCCACCATGCTGTCCAAGTCCAGCTGAGACGGCCCGCCTGGTGAGACAGAGCAGAGAATTTTGTTACTAATTTTTGGATTAATCTGTTCTCCCTCACTCTGCCATGTTTTCTGCAGGAGGTACAAAATTTTTTTAATGGTGACTCAAAGAACTGTGGACCGACATGGGGACCACGGGTCTTTGAGATTCAGGTCCCTAGAAATGCGGTGCAACATTCTCTTTTCTGCCACAAATAAATTATATCAAACAAAGAGGTTACTATTTCAAGGTTAATATAATTCCTTTTCACTCAGGATGAAGAGGCAACAATACTGTAATTTATTTGAAAAGAACTACTGATAGTGAATAAAAACCTCATTGTGTAAAAATGCTACACACACAGAAAAATGTTTTCGCCCCATCAGGCAAAACATAACTTCTTTTTTTTAGACAGCTGCAGCTAATGTTAGCATTTTAACATTAGCTGTGAAGAAAATACACAAAGATCCCACTGGGAAAAAATTGTTAATTATGTTGGGAGATATTTTTGAAATTTGAAATATAATATTTAAATTTTGAAGACTTTTGAAGTAACAGGACTTGACAGTCCTGCACTAACTAATAATCCTTAGCTTCTCCAGCATCACCAGCGCTGTACCTAATATAAGCCAGGTTGTACGGATTTAGAAAATTTACATGAGTTACTCTTTCACACCTTTCACACCTTAAGAAATAATATTTGGCAAGTTATGTTAACCTGATAAACAACATCACATGAAGTACTTGAGCTTCTTTAACTCCAGAGCAGGAAAACTTTGTTAAAATAAAGTTCCTCGGGGAGAAGAAGTGGCTAATGGAGATGCACTTTGCCTTTGGAGACTAGAAGTCTTTAGCACACAGAAATAGTATTAAAAGCTGTTATTTACACAACCTTTCTGGGAGAACTATAGCATGCAGCTTTGATTGGTCCGTGCGATTTGAGTTCTTTGCCAATATAAATGTCAGAGGCATTCTTTGAAGCCTTTGGACCATTTTTATTTTGAATGCTGCAATTTTTTTTCACCACATGTAGAGACAAAACCATTGACCTTGGTCAGGTTACTTGATTATTTTTTTGACAGTACCTTCACTTGCAGAAGCTGCACTGCTAGGCCCCGCTGCTGTCCCCGCTGCTGTCCCCCAGTCAGACTGCTCCTGTGACGAAGTGCCTGCAGCCACCTCTCTGCCGGACGGCTGGAAAAAGTCACATTGCGTTAAAAACACTACAAAGGATCCGGTGTTTGGCCTTCTCCAATAGGTGCATGATTCAATCCAGGAAAACTTGCAAAAGTAGCCAATTTTCGAACATACGCGCATTTTTCTGCTGATATCAACCTTCGGTACATCTTACATATAGAGACACTACAAGGACGTGTGTGTGCTCTCGTGGAAACACAACTCTATTCTTTAAGGACATGGAATCATTCTATCACAGGTAACAGTACTTTGTCTTATGTTAAATGAGGTTGTAAACTCAATCAGTTGTCTTGTTGACGTGTGAAAGCTGCTTCCAGAGCTCATGGTGTAAATATTCTTTAGACGGCGCAGCACCTGTTGCACGCTCAGCCAAATAAACTCATGTTTGCTGGGCCTTATTGTCCTGTTTGTGGCTGTTTCTGTGCCAAACAGTGATGTTCTGTGGTGATTAATCACAGGTGGACAGCTCTAAGAAAGTGCTCGCGCATGACATACAATGACTACCCACATGCATTTCGAGTTACCATTTGGCTTTTTGCAAAGACCAAATGCATAGACGTTTTTTACCAGTGGACCAGCAGTGGTAGCCAAGACAGTAAGCCAAATTTACAAAAAGGTTCCTCTAAGGCAAAAACTTTCAAAATCGAATGATTTTTTAGAGTCTGGGGGTGACAAAGAAGTTACCTGTGAGAGTTACTGTTTTCTGTATTTGTAAAAGCTTAAATGTTTGTCACTGGGCTACTTACATACTTACTTACATACATTTTGTTTAAATGGTAAAATCACTTGAAACAGTGAGTACAAACAACTCCAAAGATGGTCTGAGCCAACAGATCTCTAGATGCACTGAGGCTGCAGAGGGTGCATTCACACAATCATCATCATCATTCATCAACCAGGACAAATGTTACTGTAACGGCAGGTGTGCTCAGCCTCTCAGGTGCAGCATACACTGAAAAACGAAATATAAATAACCTCACCATAAGGTCAACTAGCACCCTGATTATGGCTTGACTTCAGAAAAGCTAACAAAAGACTGTGATATGCCTCCAAGTAAATGTGCTGTAATGATGAAGAGTTCACTCACCGCCCGACTCGTTTGTTGGGAAAGCAGTGGGCCTTTCTCCAGGACCGGAGGGAACGGACTAGAAGTTTCGCTTGATGGAGATGAGTTCATCCTGCTCAAGTGGGAGATAAAATGGCTTTTAAAAAATTGTATTTTATTATATCATATTCCTCTAGGCTATTATAAATGTTTATAAACACACAGTGTAAACATACAATCTACCCTCTATATATGCTGTTCCTACTTGATGTATGCAACCAATTAATGGCACTGCATTTACTCCCGTCCATGCCAACTTTTAACCCATTCCTCCTTTTTTCTCTTTTCTTTTTTTTATAATGAGAGTTTATTAAAGCTTTTTTACATTAATATAAAAACAAAAACCAAAAAAAGAGAAAAAGAGTGGAGGGGGGTTGCACAATGATAGCCAATTCAATTACACACATCACAACACAAGTGCGCACATTTTCATGGTGCATAATGGTGGAACATAGGAAAAAAGGGCATCAGCCTTACAATAACATGTTTATATGGTGTTTGTTTGAGTTATATCCCAATGTCCCTGCATGCCCCTATCGAAGTCAAAGAGCAAGTGAGTTGCTTGTTTCATACTTACAGTTTTTCTCCATTGGTTTGGCTCATTTCTCGAAACAGAAATTACATTCTCAAAACTCTAAGGTCATTTGGCA
>JAPZDX010000015.1:3100813-3112169 GCA_029783625.1 Naso annulatus | reverse complement strand
AGATCTTTGGATGGCTGTCTTTTAAGGATGCTACGTCATTGAATGCCGTCGAAGGAATGTTTCAATGTAAGGATCCGTCAAAGGACTGCGTCCTCTGCACAGCAAATTTCCAAGTATTCATGTGTGCACATGGTATGGACAAAGAACATGAGAAACACGCACGCATTGATGCAACACTAAGAAAACAAAACAAAAGGCAGAAATAAACAGAAAGATAAAGTCAAGAGATCTTTATCATGTGTAGTTTCAGTTCCTTCAGGAATACAAGAAAATTAGGTTTTTGTTTGTAATTGTAAGTTTGTGAATGTGGAACTCGACAAGAAGACTAATTACAAATTAGTAAAATGTGCATTGCTGTTTTTGTCACTACAATCATTACAAGCAAATATAATATTTCTGTAATAAAAAGGGAAATCTGAGCAAATATTGCTGGAAAAAAAAAAAATTAACGTCTCTCCACAGTTCATATGCAAATGTACAAGACCAAAATAAATGAGAACACGTTTCTGAATGCAATGCACAGAAATCAAATGACCGCACTTTAATAACTGCATGACCATTTCAATGATGCAGTGACGCACACCTGCTGGCCTGTTCCATTCGTGTGTTCTCTGGATGCTGGGAAGGTGTCTCACCTCGCCTCAGGAGGATCTGGACTTTGAGAAACAGCTACAGACTTTGGACGAAGGAGCCCAGAAGTGCAAAAATGCTAACTGACAACCAAGTTTTAGGAATCATCACTTCACTAAAGTGTGAATGGTGTCTTTTTCAGTTACTCTGCCCCCACCAGTTACTGCACCGTGTTACTTAGCAGGCAGGAAACCCTGTATATGATATAAAGCACTCTTTCTCACACACCAACAGCTCTCTCTGATTTTGGTGAAACTAGATTTTATTTTCTGGAAAAAATGCTTCACAGTTTTTCTCTGATGTTCTCTGGCTGCTCTGCCTCAACGTGTTTCTTAAAGTAACCTTAACTGCTGCTGCTGCAGGCGCTAGTTAGCTCATTTAGTGTGGCTTTCAAACACCTCCCCTTTGTCACAGAGGCATGTAAACTTAGTGAGTCAATTTTAACATTTGTTGAACAAGCTGACAACAAGACTTTACACCATATATCGAATCTTGTGCCGAAACCTTATCTAACCATATTGCAGGAGCTTTGGAGTGCCATAAGAAGGACGTTTCTAATGCCCTGAGCCAAGGGAGATTCGTCTAGTAAGCACAGTCATCCTGCAGCTTCATTTTATTCATTAATTATCAGTATAGTGACTTTCAGTCAATTACATGCTACTTTAATACTAATTTAAACCCAGCTTTATTTTTTATCTTAAAGTTGCTTTTTTCCCCATCAGCCTAAAGTGGTCTTGGGGACAGCAACCAGACTGCACAACCCTGCGCGAGGGTCACATGTACTTTAGCGGGCTGGCCAAGTAAAATAACTTACACAGTCGAAAGGACAGATACACTGCGTGAGAAAGAAGGGCAGTGCAACACAAATCTAATTCTTGTTGTCTTTATTTTTTCAGAATTTTTTTCTGAAATTAAATTCGTATATCTAGTCAGGCAACAACAGAACCCAAATGACAAAAACGCCCAACCAAAGAAGTAAAAACAAATGTCTGTATTTGAGTGTGTGTGTGTGTGTGTGTGTGTGTGTGTGTGTGTGTGTGAGTCAAATAACCCAGAGAGGAGGAGGAAGGCTACATAATCTGTGACTACCCTGGAGGACCTCAGACACACTCCATTAATGTGTGGGTCAAACCAGAGAGTCTGTCAGAGGAAGAAAATCTCAGACCGATGCTGATACTGTTTCACATCCAACCTCCAAACAGTCCCTGTGTGAAAGCAGATTAAATTCACACAGCAGACTGTAAGTAGTGACGCTGAAACTTTACGACCAGAACTAGCATCTGTCTGTTTTCACTGTATTAGTAACATGGATGAGTTGGTGATGCCTACAGAAAGAAATATTGTGTTACTATTGACGTGTGATGAAATGACATTGTGCTTTTTGAACTGCTTTGAAAGTCTATTACATTAATTAACACTCTGCTATACTACCCCTCAAAATACATTTCTGTTGGACATCACCAATAATTTTGATACCCTGATGACGTTATTAAAAAGCACTGAAGGGATATTCTGGAATTTTCGACAGAGGGCCTCATTTTAGACTTCTCCAGTCCTATTCTTACAAATAGACACCATTTTCAGCTCATTGCATGCAGAACAGAGTTTGGACGACTCGCCGTTTCGCCGCTAATGCTAATGCTAATGCTAATGCTAGTGCAAGTAAAGGGAGCCAACAGTAGCCACTACCAAACTTTGACTGAACACAGAGCATCAAAAGCAAGTTGAATATGACGACGGTTTATTGAGGTGAGTTTGAGTGTTTGTAGAATAATTTTTTGAAGTTAAACTATGAGTGAATTTCTTTAATTTGTGGCTGTGATTAGAGTTAACAGCGACAGGAAGCAAGTAGTAGTAGATACAGGAAGTAACAAGTTTGGCAGCATCTTGTCGCTGTTAAGACACTTGGTAGTGGCCACTGTTGGGTCCCTTGACTTGCACTAGCTGTGAAATGGTAAGCTGTCCAAACTCTGTACTGCATGCAATGACATCTCTAATAATAGTAATAGGATTGAGTAGGTTGAAAATGAGGACCTGTGTCAAAAATACTGTTATATGAAATATGAAAGATAAGAGGTTATTTTGTTTGTTTTGTTTTGTAGTTCTTTTGGCACCTTGCTGTCCAACTTTTCCACCACTGTTGTTATACAAATGAGACCTAAATTGCTCTCCCCTCTCCATGGACAGCTGTATGCGTGCATTTGTTGAGAGGCTGAAGAATTTTTAACTGCCAAAGATGACAACACAATACAACACAATACAACTTTATTGATCCCGTTAGGGGCAATCACTTTGGAGCAGCTTGATGTGCACAAAAATACAGTAACATACAAACAAACGACGAAGGAATAAAGGAGCTGTCAGTGGAAGTCTATAAATAATATTAATAAATACATTTCTGTATGTGCAATGAAAGATTTGATAAGAAAAATAACACCAACAACAGAAAGTCTGCATACTTAAAAACCTCCTGACCTCAGAAGCCAAAGGAGCCAAGAGGCAAATAACAGCAGCTGCCGTCCACTGTTTAAAATGGTGCACAGGGGGCGTGTCAACAAATACAGACACATGATTGACAACGAGGGATAGGGAAGTCTTTTGGCCTTTCTTCTGGCTTCATCCTGAGATCAAACTTTACTTGACCCAATTGCTGTAAACATCTAAGGGCAAGTTTTACTAAAGGTTTGCATGTGTAAAAATGTGTAAACATTTGCAAACCTGATATCACCTGCAAACAAATGTGCAAACTGATTTACTAAAGGAGCGCACTGAGGATTGGGTTTATAATGAGCAAGACATCACACACTGTTGATTTCCCTTAATGAATATGCAACATGGGGTGTTTTCACCCAAGTGTGCAAAATAAAAGGGAGGAGAAAATGCAAAGACATTAATTTAGCACAAGCAATGTGATTTATCAAGCCTGAAAGCGATGTCTGCGACTACAGTTTGTGTCTGCATTTAACAGGTTTGAAAGGGAAGTGTTAATCTGCCCAGAGTTGTGCAAGGATGGCTGCTGTAATTGGGGAGATGAGGAGTCATAGGCGAAATGAAAGAATGCGTAGAGGACGTGTTTTTACCACTTCTGCCAACATTTTTGGTAGAAGAAAAATGTCTGCGTTTCTGTGTTTGGGATCGTAAATCAGGCCCCAAGAGGCCTGTGACCCCAGTCTTACAATATGCTGATGTTAGTTACTCAAGGGCTACTTTGGGGAATAAAGCATAGTATACATGTTTACTTTGGAGGGATCTTAAAATAACAAAGTTTCCACCCAACTATTGTGTTTTTTTCTCTTTGTATTGTGCATCACCGTCTTTTAAAGAGACTTCCATGACTACAGACATCATGAAGGTCTGTTAGTCTGTGTAGCAAGTCTGTGTCCAGTCAATCTATGCACTCACTTTTCTGTCAGTTACAGCTGTTTCCATCAAACTTTCAGCGGTGAATCAGAAAGGGTATAATACAAGGGTCAACAGTTAAAAGCAGACAGCTTGAAATAAAATACATCAGCTTGAAACAACAAGACTAAAGCCAATTTAACTAAAGTTCAAATGATACGGTCTGAGTTCCACGATAAAAACAGAGGTGCCATTGTGTTGAAGCACAAAGCTCAGCAGTGTCTGAGACATGAAGCAACCAGTGAAGGAGGTGATGAGGGATTTACAGAGTGACAGAACAGTCAAAAGGGGGACGAGCTGATGGATGGACGTGGTGAACATGTGTGAGGTGGTACTGCACAGGGAACGTGATCCAGTGATAAACAAGAACATCTATTAAAATGGTTAAAATGCATAAAAGGAGCAAAGTTGAGGTGGTTCAGCATCTGATCCAGACTTGGTACTGACCCAGAGCAGACCACAGAACACACTTAATGGATCAAATATGCCTCTTGGTCCGGAAACATCCTGTGGTACCCAAGGCAAAGCTAGAGTATCGGGCAGGCTGTCGGAGATACTGTGTTTAATCCTGTTGCCAAAAGCCAGATAAGACGTGAAGGTGGATGGATTGGAAATGTTGAGAGGAAAACAAAAATAAAGAGTAAAGAAATGGGTGGGAAGGAGAAAAAGTGAGAGACAATAAAAGTAGAAGAGAGGAAAAGGGACAAAAACAAGACTATGAGACCCACTGGAGCAGAAGAAATGGATCCTTATGGTGGACAGAGACTTGATGGAAAGAGACAGAGTGGAAAAGAGATGAAATCCAGTGGTACTCAAGGCCAGTGAACCAAACATACCCCTTATTTCTGTCTGTCTGTCTGTCTGTCTGTCTGTTCCCCCCCTCTCTCCTCTATACAAATCAAGGCTGAAGGTATTTATAGTCAAGCGTGTCACCCGGTGGCCAGTGGACGGGGGATTACCTTGGCCGCGATGAACAAGCGCGGCCTCATTCAGAAACAGGAGCTCACTTGCTCGGTGACTCACTGCCACACAGGCAGGGTTCACCACGCTCTCTGCTGAGGTATTTTGCTACGTGTGTGTTTGTTTATTTTTGTTTGTCTGGACCGTTTATTGAGTGTTTATCAAACCCAAGGGAGACAAATCTGTAGTTGCATGCTCATGCAGAATATTTTTCCCAAGTCAAGTGCAAACTTCTGAGGAATGTGAGAATGATTGCTGTCGAACATAAATTGTTTGCCTCAAGTTGGCTTACATCTGTTTATGTTGTGGCCACTTCATTTGTGTATATGAGAAGTATTGTTGTTGAAACTCTAAACTACCAGTTTTGTGCCTCAAATGAACTTTTTGGAAAAAGTCTTTTTTTGGGCCCCTGTGCATCACTTGAAATCTAGTGACGTGATTAGGTGTCCATGTCAAATTGACTTTAAGTCTTTTGCACTTTCTGGGGGCTTGGTGTGTGTTGGTGTTGGTTTAACTGGATTTAGGATTTTCCATAGTGATATCAGTATTCATTAGGGATGCACAGAAATGAAAATTTGTGGCCAAAACACAAAGTGCCGCTGAAAGTTTTTTGTAGTTTTTCATTTATTTTACTAGTTTCTTCACCATTGTGTTAAGTAAATGTTTTTTCATCATGCTTTTCAAAGAAAAAAATAAATACTTTACAAAATTACAATAAATTTTTACTTTGGCACTGTCATTGGCAAACCGTTTTTGCCTTTTCAGAGACAACAAATGTTTATTTCATAAGGATTTATAAGTTAATAATGCATAAAGCATGTTGTCAGTATTACGTATTGAACTGTTAATGTAAAACATTGAGTTAATAAAAGAAGACACAATTTCTTTTGATATGTGAATTACAAGTCCAGAGAATAATTTCCAGGTTAGATGCGCTGAGTTAACTGTTAGGTCTTAGTGGACTTCATTACCCATTATGCTCCCTGCATGGAAGAGAGAGAAAAGTTTTTGTTTCCTGTTGACTTCCAACTCCAGTAGCCTTGCTGCTATAAGCAGCCAAGTTGTACTTCGCAGTCACGAGCGAATGTCATAAATATCCCCTTTTTCAGTCACTAAAGTGACATCTGATTTTAAGAAGTGTGTTGTCACTTTTAAAGGTTAAAGAATAAGCTGTAATAGATGGAGTGGGTTACCGCCACTGCTGCTGCCATCTTTCTTGTACTCGACTAGCCTCAGCTAAGAAGCTGTCTCTGTTGACGCTAGTACTCGGCATGATGGATTTTATGCATTTTATGCATTTTACCATAATAGCAGGCGCCCCTCACTCCAGGCTGGTTGCTGTTCGATCCCGTCATCAAAAAACACCCCTCATGGTAAAAATCGGCCTTGTAACTAATTCAGCCCAACACAAAGTGTTTTTTCTGCTATTTTCGGCTGAATAAATTTGGCCGGCTGACCATTTGAATTAGTGCATCTCTGTTTATTATGATGTATAATATATACAGAGTGGTCAAAGATGTTTGTGTTTTGCTCTTTCAGCCTGGATGATGAGCGTGTTGATTTTGACTATAGAAATATTAAGACGAATGTGTGGTAATTTTTTACGCTGTGGGCTCTGGTCTGAACTGCTGTCCAGTATGGTCTTGTTTCCACTGAGTGGTACAGTTTGGTTTGGTACAGTATGATACTCTTCGGAACGGTACCCCTAGCTCTGGCTGGTGTTCCCACTGCCGAACACCGTGCCCCTCCTTTGTGGGCCGGATATACTGTATGCCAGACGCATATGTGTGCAGAAGTGAACCATCACTGCTCCATCACTTTTTTGTCCAGGTGAAAAAATTTCACCTGCAGAAACCAGTAGAAATTCATGGGCATTTATGTGTTTGAAGATTATGGTTGATGCTCAGACATTTCACTGCCACGTGTGTGTGATATGCATGTCTGACAAATCCTCTTAAAACTTCTTCAAGTTATCATATTGGCATTTAAGGTGCACTGATTAATTCATGGTGTAACTCATGCATTGAACAAAATGCAAGAAAACATTCCACCTTAAAAGATGCATTTTAACGGCACAGTGAATGAAATGGTCTCTTTTAAACCAGTAACATTAAACCTATGGCAAGGAATCAACAAAAAAGGCAGCAAAGCATCCTTTCGTTGTTGTTTCATGGTTTAAAATGTTAAGGAAACATTACGGCCAGCATTTAATCTTGGCACAGATCATCTGTTCATTGGTTAATATTCTCTCTGGGGCGACAGCATACGGATGTGGGCTGCTGCAGCAAGACGACCGACAGGTCTCACTGCGAGCTTTGGCTCCTCACTAGTCTGAAAACTTCTTTACAGATTACCAAATAAGCGTTATTTGGATAAACTGACTACATATTTGGTAACATTCTCACCTTAAGATAAAACTTACAGAAGTGATGTATTAACAGTTCTATAACAACACTTGAAAACAGCTTTTTGCCTGCTTGCAGTCAACGGACTCAGTGTGTGTAGCTTCTCTTTCTTGGGACCCTTTGTGGGACTGCTTGGTACTGCAACAAAGGAGTGACCAAAAGAGATTCGTATGGTACAGTTAGTTGGTACCCTTTCAACAGTGGAAATGCAAATAATTGCGGACTGTACCGCACCAAACCGAACCGTACTGCTCAGTGGAAACAGAGGTTATCTAGAGGAGCACAGCAGCCCCATAAACAGGACAGGGATCAGAAGCTGAGAGCTGAAATCATCAGTGCAGCCTTCTAACTCAATTTAACTGAGTCCCCTAATATTTTCTTTCCTGTAATGGACTAGACACTTTTTAATGTGCTCAGGCACGTGGTGTTTTATTTACTCTGCGAGAGTATGTTATTTGTGATTGGTACTGACCTTTACTCTGTTCAAGAGAATTTTTTTTGACATGCTTACGCTGACTTGTCTAGCCTTTGTATGGAACTGTTGTTGTTGTGTTTGTATTCTTTTGATTTGTCTACCCTGAGCATATGCCAAGACAAATTCCAATCAATGTTTTTCATTAAAATGGCAATAAACTATTGAGTCTTGAACCTGGTTTGGCTTGAGAAACAGTGCTCTGTTGTTCCAAAAATCTGTATTTGTGCCTTCATTTCCTGAAGGGCAGTAAATAAAGGGATTTTTGACTTGTGAGTCACACTTAGGGTCCTGGTACATAAGGTGAAATGGTGAATCATCTTGTCATGGTCATGTTTTGATTGCTGTGTGTGGGTTTGCAGCTTTTAATTTAGATGGAAAATGTTGCAGCCTCTCTTTCGTACTGTGAATAAGATTTTATTCTGGATAAGTTATTTTAAATGACAATTTCAAGACTTTCATATTGAAACAGTTTTTATTAACAAATTTAAATGTAACCATCCTGCAGCACTTTGATATTCTTGTGTTTCATGTCGTTGTGCTAAACTAGAGATACAGAGTGCTTTGTTTGTCACAGAGTAAACATTTTCCCCGTAATGGGGGGCATTTGTTAGTTGTGGTTCTTAATGTTTAGTTGTTAAAAGCTTTCCCTACTTAAATTTGAAAATACACCGAGTCTGCCAGCGGCTAGTTAGGAGTTTGTGCTGGGTATGAGAGAGAAAATGCTGCATCAACTTCAAGGCTTTTGCACTCAGAAAAATGAGTTTGCATAATTTACCAAAAAAAAAAACAAATCTTTAGTCACTCAATTCTTGAAAAGCAAGTAGAGCATAAATTTACAGCAAAATTTACACCAAGCGAGTCTTGGCTCATTGCCTTTTTTTCCTTCTTTCTCCGCAGATACTTGGAGAAGTATGAGAAAGTCCACCACTTCGGCGAGGATGATGAAGAAGCGCAGCCGGGAAATCCCAAAGCCTCTCTTCCAGTCGGTGCAATACCCGGCTCTTATAATTACCAGCAACACATTGTATCAGGTAGAAACTCAGCGTCCTTCTCATGTACACCCCACATAGTATTGAGAAGCTTTCATATTCCTTCTTGCTCTCTCAAAGTAACAGGTTCATTCTTTGTCTTTGTCTCAGTCACGTCTATGTTACGTACACAGGTTTTCTATTTGCACACTTTACTGTTTACTCTTTACGGTTTCTGTCTCACTCAGTTTCTCAATTTCTTTCTAAAGTTCATTCCATCTCTCGGGCCCTGTTTACACCAGACAATAACTGCGTCTTGGGTGATGTGATAGTCAGCATTAAGTATGTTGTTTTTGGTGAAAATCCATCACTGGTTGCTGTCACTCATCTCTCCCTCTTCTCTGTCGCTCTCTGTGTGTGTGGGTGTGTGTATGTGTGTGAGAAGCACGTGTAAGACACGCCCGCAACAGAAGTAGGAGAGCAGGACAGAGAGAGTTGCTCAGGACAGCAAACTGCATAAAAGTTGTTTATACTCCTCTGAAATGAAACGAGTGCACATTAAATTACACAAATGCCATAAATAAAATATTTGGGGGGGGCAAATCAATGGTAGGGGAAACACTGGCCCAGAAATTCCTTTGATTCAGTGGTCTAGACATTAAGACATCATAAAATAGACAGTTAAGCGAATAGTTAAGAGAATAGTTTACACAAAATGACCACAAAGTAATTATATTAAAACATATCGACACATTGAGAAAATGAGCAGTAAAATCAGTCAAAAACAGTCGAACAAAATCAGTAACTAGTTCGTCTTTTATATGAAAGTGCAGAAGTGTAAAGCCCAGTTTATTGTCCCAGTAGTCTTACCCATGCGAGGGTGTGCGCGCCTAAAGTGATGTCATCGTGTCCACACGAAGGCCCTGCAAGCCACCGCAGCGCCTGGTCATGTGCCTCTGAATTTTTGTCACTACATGAGCACTGCGCTTTACATTTCAAGCCGGACACCAGTGAGGGTTGACGCTTTTCAGAGGAAGAGGGAGTCCTCATATAGACTCATATAGCTTCACGGTGTAACGTGCAGCTACTGTTCTATATAGATTTTTGTAATTATTTAATTTGGGTGTGCTTTTAAATAAAAGCGTGCATATTTAAAATTTTTTGGTTTGTGGCTTCTTTCACAAACCAACAAAAACTCAACCAGCCTGTTCTAGTGTCTAGTGAAATGAAGATTTCTTGTACTTAGCCTACATTTTGTTAGCATAGCCTATTATTAAAGTAACAAGTTAAAAGTACAACTTGGGAATTCACTCCAGTGTCATTCCCGCAGGTATATAATTCACCATTGCTGTAAGGATATAGCTGTTGTGTCTATGGTGCAGCCATGTTGGATAATGACGTTCTTCCTGTGCACTCGTTGACTTTTTGCTTATTTACAGAATACTTTGTGTACGCCCTTTAGGGAGAATACTGTAAAGTGGAACACGTTTACCATAAACGTCTCGGCGAGCACGGTGGCGACACTTTTGACGCACGCAACCATAAACAAAGCTTAAGTGTTCAGCTGAGAGTATTTGGAAAAGGGGGGATGGGCACTGTCCTCTTTTGCATCCTTCCTTGGTCCTGTTTTTGCATTTCCAAGCACACACGTAAGACAAAATGACAGAAAACTGAAGTACTGATGGTATCACCTTTTGAGGAAGGCTGAAGGTTTAATTTAAAACGGTTAATTCTACATTCTCCAATGCAGGTTTCTTTCTTTTCCCCTTTTCACCGATGACTTTTGTAGCGGACTGTGGAGTTTTGTTCTTTTTGTTCATTTTAAAGTCAATTACATATCTTGTTTTTTTAAGTATAAACCCAAGATAATGTCAGAACATTACTGTTCAAAAGCTGTCATTTCTTCCTCAAAAGCCCTCAGAGAAGCCTAGTGCAGGAAGCTCACTTTCATGTTGTCATTTGCATACTTGCATAATGTGTGCATAATGTGTGCAATATGTTTAGGGCTTGCCAGGTGTTTGTGTGCAACATTTAGAAGATGGGTTTAAAAAAAACAAACAAACAAACAAAAAAACCCCACCCTCTCCCATTGTCTGTGCTCACTGTCGTTAGTGTGGACATAGCAAAACTGATATCAAAATATGAAGCTTTTCTCCATCTAGTTAATTGTTGCTCTGAAAAACTTTGCATTTTGTATTACGACTATTTCAGTGAGTGTTGAGAAAAGTTTAACTAAACTCTATGTGACTTGAGCACGAAGTGATGACTGTGGTCACTCTCTCATCCATTAGCACTCAGAGGTATTTAAATCTTGCATTTTTTGATGGATTTAACGTGAATACAGACTCTGTAGTGCGGACATGATTTGGTCAGTACCCTTATATGGCATTTAGTGGTGAGCCAACAGATATATATATATATATATATATATATAATAGATATATATACACATACATACACATACATACACATGTTAGTGATGTGCATTTTGCCTTTGTCCTGTTAACGTTAAAACGCAT